>JAAGNO010016140.1:73016-94842 GCA_033439905.1 Ceryle rudis
GCCTTCTCGATCAAACGCCCACCATCAGATGGTTTTGCTAACATTAAAGCATTAAACAACAACATTAAACAACAACATTAAACAACAACACTTAAAGTTGCATAGATCTACTTGCTCTGCAAATGTCTTCCTTGATCGATGTGGGGTGCAACTGATAATTCTAAGGGTTGCTTCTAAAGGTGCTGCTTCAGCCAGTGACTGACAAAATGCTTAATATTCACTGGTCATTTAAAGAACTGGAATCATGCTGAAGGGTCACTGTTTTGGGTATCCTAGGATGTGCAGGCCCCACAAGCAATACAATTCCCAGGGATCCAGGATACTTTTCCCATGTAGTGTTAATAGCATTTCTGAAGCAGAAATGGTCTGTTAGGCATAACACCCATGAATATCTCATGTTAAAAAACCATCTTTATCACTGAAGTTGGAAGCAAGCATCTAATAGAACTTTTCTATGCCTGCCTTTGCTATTAATCTTTCTATGAACTTCATTTTTTCCACAACCTGCCTGTAAGTGCTTTTCCTGTACCTGCACTTGTGCCAGACTGAAAGGAGAACCATCTTTTTGCAGTTCTGCAAGTGTTTCGATGACTAATCCACTGGGACACTTAACCTTTCTTAAGCCTAGGCTTTCCAAAACAAATACTGTATTTAACCTGAGCTGCTGTGAGTGGAGATGTGTTACCCTCAGAATGTTTCTAAAGGGTAGCAGAAGTAAACCAGCAGATGGTTTACAGGCTGCTTGTTTGGTAGTAACATGAGAATCACTAGAGCAATTGACTGCCTCAGATTGGGAGACGGGTTTTTGGATCTCTCATTGGTTTCACTCGGCTGCTTGCTCTAAACCTCCTCCAAGTTTTCATGACCTGATTGAAAATACTGGAATTAGCCCACCTGGAGAAAGATTAAAAACTCTTTCATTTATTTCCTGTTAAAATAAAGTGATCTCTGCTCAATCTGTCACCCCAGTTTCTCTGTCCACTGTCTTTTAAATAATTTGTACCTCACTTCCATTAGTAGCTTTTCAGTCTTCACAGAGGTGGATTTCTTCAGACAGATACGTTGCTGTTACCTGTCCTTTTCAGAAAAGGGTCTTTGTACATAGTGTTTAGTAGGCGTAGGGGTAATATCAGTGTAGATAGCAAACATGCAGGCATTGTTTATCCAGTGGGGTTTTTTATTTTTTCTATTTAAAGTGAATTGCGTTGGGTATAAATAGGAAGAATATCTGATATGTTTTTTTCTGTACCATTTCAAAGTTAGATCAGTCTACATCCATAATCCTTAATTAAAGCATTAGAAAATGAGGCTCTGTTTCATCTTAGTGTAGATAGCTAGATAGGAAAAGACAAGTGCCGGCATTGACAATAAAACAAGCAGAGATGACCCTGCCCATAGCACAATATAAATAATTACCACGATTGTTGTCTAAAAGCTATTTACCTTATTTGATTTCAGAGTGTCATGAACATGATGCATGTTATAAGTATTCCATACTCCTTAATGAAAGTGAATCCACTGTCATGGATACAAAAAGTCTGTCAGTACAAAGGTAAGGAACAAGATTACACAAAAGTATGGTTGATAGTAAAAATCAGAAGTGCAAATTGATAATACAACTGTATAGCTTTTATATGGGCTATCAGTAATATTCCCATTCTTCTTGCAGCAAAAGTTGCCTGTGTAAAATCCAGAGACATGCACTGGGCATTGGTGGCACATCGAGATCAGAGAGACATCAACCTTTCCTCGCTGCGTATGCTGATAGTGGCTGATGGTGCAAACCCATGTAAGCTTTGCTTCTGCAGTCCAATACAGAGCAGGGAGTTTTCTGTCTTGCATTCAAAGTATCAATCTTCCGTCACCTTAGCTAAAGTATTTGCAAAGTTTGTCTCCTGCAAACTATATGATATTTATGGAAACGGTCATTAATTTGGGAATTCTTTAAAATGTACTTTCCTTTAGCTAATCCTGAAACAAACTTGATACTCCACATAATGTAAGTTGCAGTAAATCAAGTTTTGGTAAGGTGAAGGGCTGAAGTAAATAACCTTAAGCCGTAGAAAGGATCGTAACATTTCTTCTGACAGATGACGTTCATCTGCAGGCGTAACTAAGAACTTCAGGGCAATACTTGTACTGTTCTAGAGAACCACATTTGGATCACTTTGTGACAATTAATAGCATGAACTGGGTCTTATTTAAGACACCAACAAATAGATATTCTGCTTGTTTGTGGCAGTTTGCTTTCAGTTTCTGAATTAGATGTTTAGTTTGTCTCATTGTAAGAAAGAAATCTGTGATGAAATCCGTATTATAAATCTGGCAGTAGTGGCTTTTCTACGTAAGCATAGTAAAGGGACTTCATGTTCAAAATTAGTCTTTATTCTCTGTATGCATAACAACTCTGTATACGTGTATGTGGTTGTAACAGCTGTGACTTCTTTACCACTGGACATGGGTCCTTTTAAATTTTTTTCTCTTGAAAAGCCTATATATTAGTACGTTTGCAGCTTGAACCTTCAGAAATCAGATTATTTTTCTCTTTTTTTTTTTTTTTTCCCCCTTTTTTACCCCAGGGTCTATTTCTTCCTGTGATGCATTTCTCAATGTCTTCCAAAGTAAAGGTCTAAGACAGGAGGTCATTTGTCCCTGCGCTAGTTCACCGGAAGCTCTCACTGTGGCTATTCGAAGGTACTGTGGTACACCAGTGACAACAGACCCACCGTAGGATACATGTGGGAGTTTGAAAAGAAATGAAAGGTTTATTCAAGTATGAAGCTGGGTGCTTAACTTCTGAATGACACTTTCAGTTTTCGTTTTGTTTATGTCCAAACACATGGAAGAAGGACTTGCGAGTAATAATTTAGCTTCAGGGTGCTTTATGATACAGTTCCCGTTTCTGTAATTTTACCTAATTTTAAATTACATAGACTGAAATGCAAAAGCTAATTCAGTGGGAAAAAAAAAAAGTAGCAAAATGCCACCATAAGCAAAAAATTAATTAAAATGTGGGAATTCAAGTGGAATTGCTATCAAGGAAAAGTATGCTTTAAAGTAGTCTGTTTAAAAAGAATTACAAGATTCTGCAGGTTGGTTTTGGCTGACTGGTTCTTTTAACCATTTATAGGCTCAGTAATCATCCCCCTTGGCATTTGGGGGGTTTGTGCCAAACAATAAAATGGATAATTTCTAATAAAGCTGTTAAGCCTTACGTACACGTATGTCGGTGTGCAGCAGACCCCTGTCCTGAGTGTGGTAGCCCACAGCAAATGGTGTACCTGGTGTCTGTTTTGGCAGAGTTTTCCAATCATTTTACACTGAACAGTAGGCACTTTGGTTTTAAGTTCAGATTTCTGCAGCCATTTATAATTGTTTCGCACGTTAAAACATGCGGTGTGAAACTGTAAAGCACTGTCATAGCATTGAGTAAAATGCTTCCTGCCACCAACTTTGAAGTACACTGTCCAAGTAAAACGTAGCTAGATTTTCAATTAGTTTTCCAGTGAAACATCACAGGAAGAAGGACACAAGGCCAAGAGTGTGGTTGAGTTTCAGCCTCCACATTATTGGCTTAAAACATCTGAAAACTATCCATCAGGCACTTATCCTGCCCAGGTTAGTTGTCTTTCAGTGAACGACAGGATCTCAGAGAACCCTTCATTCAGCTCCACCAGTGGTATCAGCTTTACACCAAGGTTTACGTTGTTCCCTTGCATTGGGTTTCCCTGCCATAGGCTCTGCAGACCTTTACTCTTGGAATGAGCTTGTAAGTGCAGAGAGCAGGTGGAAGGGCAGCAGGTGTCGCTTGTGTTGAGCACTGACAAATGGGAGAGGGTTTTCATTTCCTGGGCTAGCTCTGGAAAATCTGCCCCTGATCTCAGGTTATGTATGAAGTGGAAGAACTCGCTGCATCTCAGCATACAATGGCTGACGTGCCCTTTCGAGACTTAAACTCTGTGCTTACAGCCACCTGGAGCACTAGAGATTCATTTTCAAATTAACTAGCATTGAGAGCTTACATAAAAAAAAATATTAGCACATAAAATAGAGGATAATTAAAAAAAAAAAGGCATTTTTATTTTCAATGCCTTGCTGTGTAATTACAGAGCAGTTCTTACTACAGTGAATATTACTGAACACATATCTCCTTTTGAAGCCTGTTTAATGGTAGGATAATACCAGCTGAACCTGGGAGCTTTAGTATTTCTCATTTTATTCAAGCCATCTCCACTGACAGTAAAGTCATTATCATAGAAGTTCCAAAGAGTTACAGCTGAAGTATGCATTAAAACGACTCCCTGCAGAGCACAGATCCAGAGAACCCCCTGTTAATGCTCCAACTCTTTCAAAATCTGTGGTGTATTTTTACTGCTCTTCCTACAAGGAAGAGTAACAAAACCAGTTCTCAGTCGAAATACCCTTATAGTTTAGAAAAAGACAGGCAGTAATAGACTAATAGGTACTTCAGCCTCAGAGCTGAATCACAAAGCCTAATATTTAAAGGAATGTGTCATGCAAATAATTCTTTATGGTATTCCCCTGTGGTTTACTGCATATTAGTCTGAACCCGCTTACTTAATGTGAGTGCAAAAGTTTAAGTACAGGTTTGTTCTCATTTAAACTGGCAAAAAATAGTGGTAAAATACATTTTATCTGTAAATGGTAGTGGTAACCATTCTCAAAATACTGTACAGCTACTCGGTATGAACAAGTCAGCGTTGAAGTAGATGCACATTGTCCCTGTTTCATGGTTAAGGAAACTAAAGAGCTAGGTTTGTCTGGAGGCTTAAGCTAAAATTACGTAGTATAGGGAAGTAGGTGGAATTATACCTTGGTTTAGTTGCTCTGCCTTAATCAAAGGATTTATCTTTATCAATCAGTCTTACAGAAAATGAAAAATGTTAGCTTTAAAATTCATTATAAATACATTGGAATGGGGTTATTAATTCCAGACAGACAGCAGGGCTTCACCAAGGGCAAGTCCTGCCTGACCAACCTAGTGGCCCTCTGTTAGGCAGTGATTACATCAGTGGACAAGGGAAGAGCTACGGATGTTGTCTGTCTGGACTTCTGCAAAGCCTTTAACCCAGTCCCCCACAACATCCTTCTCTCTAAATCGGAGAGAGATGGATTTGATGGGTGGACCGTTCAGTGGCTGAGGAATTGGTTTGATGGTCTCAGCCCAGAAGGCCATCTGTATCCTGGGCTGCATCAAAAGAAGCGTTGCCAGCAGGTGGAGGGAGGGGATTCTGCCCCTCTACTCCACTCTCATGAGACCCCACCTGGAGCAGTGCTTCCAGCTCTGAGTCCTCAGCACAGGAAAGACATGGCCTTGTTGGAGCAGGTCCAGAGGAGAGCCACAAAAATGATCAGGGGGCTGGTACACCTCTGCTATGAAGAAAGGCTGTGAGAGAGTTGGGGTTGTTCAGCCTGGAGAAGAGAAGGTTCCCAAGAGACCTTATAGCAAGTGTCCTTTCAGTATTTAAAGGAGGCTTATAAGAAATATGGGGACAAACCTTGTATCAGGGTGTGTTGCAATAGGACAAGAAGTCAGGGCTTTAAACTAAAAGAGACTAGATTTAGACTAGATATAAGGAAGAAATTTATTACAATGAGGGTGGTGAGACACTGGAATAGGTTTCCCAGAGAGGTGGTAGATGCCCTGCCCTTGGAAATGTTCAAGGTCAGGTTGGACAGGGCTCTGAGCAGTGTGAAGACATCCCTACTCATTGCAGGGATGGTTGCACTAGATCATCTTTAAATGTCCCTTCCAACCCAAACTGTTCTATGATTCCCTGATTTATATTTCATTTTCTTTCCAAGTGATTTTTCTCTTTCTGCTTGGCAGAGATGTTTGTTTTAGGGATGTTCCCATGTGAATATCAGGGAGAGGACAAAATAAGACACCATATATTACAGGATTGTTGCTGACAAGGTATTTTCTGAGGCAATGTATAGATGCTGTCAGGTGCCTGGCTCCCGGCCTGACTCCTCTGTCTGCGTGCTCTGACGGTATTCCCTTTTGGCATCAGATAGCTAGTTGCCTGCAAGGGGAGACTCAGGCACAGTTAACTGGGGTCCCATTCAAGGATCCACCTCAGTCTACCAGGATACCCGAAGTACACTGAAATATCAGTTCAGAAATACCTGAAATACCGACTCTTTCCTTCTGCACACCTCCTCCCATTGCATGGCGCTTCTTGCTTACCCAGGCCAAGCTGTTATCTCAACCCAGGCCACAGCCAGTGTAGCTCTAATTGACAGGTCCCCCGCCATGGCCCTCGCAGGCCCCGTGATGCCTCCAGCTCCCCTCCCTGGCACCCCTGTCCTGTATACAGCCAATATCGTTCAAACCTGCGCCCACTCTTCTTTTTAGCATTAGATGTGATTGGTAGTGCAAGAGGATGTATGTGATGGAAGGCAAGATGGCCTCTACTCCTGGAAGGCTGTGAGAAGCTCTGTGTGCCTTCCCTCTCATGAGCAGTAAGGTGTGTGTTCTGGTGAGCAAGGATGAGAGCAAGTTGATGAATAGCGTCACTGAAAGTTCCTTTTTCATGATGGGAATGTTATTTATCACACCTGCTTGTTTACTAGCACCATTTGTAATGCCCTAATGCGTTGTCAAGCGTGCCCACATCCTTCTTTGTTGACAATGTCACTTGAGAAATAGGCCCCGTAAAACCTATTAATTGAAATTTATAGTGCCGATCACCACAAGGCTTACATCAGCATGATTAGCTAAAGCCCATCTAGTATTTCAGGCACAGTAGAGGTGAAATGTCATAGAAAAGGACAATACCTGTTAAAAAAATAGCTGTGTTATGAATCACTTAAAAAATAGTTGTGTTATGATGCTCTGCTTACCAAAAAATACAGAATCTTGAACTAAGTATTGGCTGGTTTATCCATCTTGAAAATAACTGGAGTCTGGCAGCTCTACATGGATGCATTATCCACACTCAAATCGGCGTCACTTTAGCTTCTGGCTTTGCACTTTAAAATGCAGGACAGTATAAGAACCTTTGCAGACATGAAAAGCCCTGCCATATTCCCTTGACTTAGTATCTTGCATACATCAGCACTCATCTGCTCAAGCCACGCTCTACATACATATAATTGCACCCACTGATACAGCAGGCGGTTTTATACTGAAACAAGGTGACAGACAGCTTGTGCTGATGCAGTGGAGTTGTACGGTGTGTCAGCAGTGAATCTGAGCGTGCTGAGGTGTTACAAAGAGGCTGCATCCACAACGTTTTGACCATAACTGATGAAGGTGTCATTTGTTTTCATTTTCATGGGGTAAATTAGAAAAGGAATAATTCAATTACATGCACTAAAATAAAGATGGTAAAGTCCTTGCAGCTCCCACAGAGACTTGGCAGTGAGTCTATTACAACCTAATTTTTTCTGTGTAGAAATTTTAAATGCTCAAGTGTTGGGAGTGGGAAGTCATGTCTGTGACCTAAACGCAGCAAACTTGTATTCTGCTCTTGACATTGATACCAGTGTGCTAGAGGTAGGCTTTTAATCTGGCAGATGAGTTTGGTTTCCTAGGTTGGCTCAAAGCAGGTAACAAGCAGAGAGTTTATCTAGCTATATCTAGGTCAGTTCCAAATATTCAGAGTCCAGTTTCTCTCCATATCATCTGCACTGCCTTTCAGTACTTTTAAAACAAGGCAAAAGGCCTTTACTTGTGTAATCAAACAATCTTTATACGTCTGTCTGAAAATTAAATACAAGCCGTACTGGGTAATAGGTGTTATTTTCATCTCTGTGGTCCCATGCATGTGGGTAGTTGACATAATTACTCAGAAAAGACTGAAATACAGGATTCTGTCGGGTCTGGTAGGGGGGAAAAGAAGGTGAAATTTTAAACTCTTAAACAGAGAGACTGCAATAGGATTTGCAATAGGAGTCCATTAAAGATAAGTAAATGCTTAAATCTGCATGATGGAGCACTGACATTATAACCTACGGTTGCAGGCCAACGGATGACAGCAATCAGCCACCAGGCAGAGGGGTTCTGTCCATGCATGGTCTCACTTACGGAGTGATTCGAGTGGACTCCGAGGAAAAGCTTTCTGTCCTGACTGTCCAGGATGTTGGCTTAGTGATGCCAGGAGGTAAGAAGCTTTATTTGAACCTTACTGTGATTCATAAATTTAAGTAATTGGCTGTGGAAAGTCATAGATGGGTACCCTCTGTTGTTAGACAAGCTTTGGGATTAGAGTATGTGTACTTGAAAACATTTTAGTCCTAAAGCATTACCTTGTAAAACGCCATGGTTTGGAAATCCAAGATTTCTTCTCTCTGGTTTCCTCAGTGGCTGTCTTTACTTCCATTAGCAGTATGCTTTAAGCAGCCTGTCACCACACCAAAGCAGCCATTCCGTAACCGTAACCGTGAGATACTGGTATGGAAAATAATAGTTTGATTCTGAAGTCTGGAGGCTAAGAGATAAATACCCACAAGCCTGACCCGGATGAGACTTGGTGGTGAAAGTTTTCATAACCTTTGCCAAAGATCAACAAAACTGCTATCTGAAGGCTTGCGGAATGTTTCTCTGAAGATCTTGTGCTATCACCCAGTTACTAGAAAGAGGGGGTATGACTGAAGTGTTCGTGTTGATAAACTCAAACTGAAGCCAGTGCTTCTAAGTATGAAGATAAGATTTTTTTGTAAGAGAGCTAGATTTTAAATGAGGTGTTACAGAGACTAGAAAAAGATAATAGTGTAGCTTTTCAGAGAATGTCTGTTATGCACCAAAACAATAAAACATAATAATGCATCTCAGAAAATTTCAGTTGAACATCTTAAAATAAAGGAAGGTAAGATTGGTTGTTATCTAATAGTTATCACATCAGATGTTACTATAGGCGTGCCATCTTGCACTGCTTACTACATTCTGATCATTTTAATAAAAGCACATGTTCCTGCTTCTCCTCAGAGTGAGAGGAAGGTAATTCAAGATACTTTACACTACTACTTAAAAAGATGTGCCGATTCATTTCTGGTCTCCCTTGTTTATCATCTCTTTCCAACGGCAAAATCTACACATGCTGGACTCCAGCTCCAGGGATTGCAGCTAAAGCAGCATACCTGATTCTTATTTGCACGGCCGATACATAAAATAGCGATCCTTCCTCAGATCAGTGCATTCTAATCCCTCCCGTTTAGCTCCAGCTGCCTCTGCAGTCCTGGAAGACCATTCGGAGGGAGTTTGAGCTCTGATCGGTTCTTAGGTAAACAGCTGTACTGCTCTGCCAGAATATCTTAACCTTTCATATGGTGGTACTTGTTACTTTGTGCGAGCTGGACTGCCTGGTTGCCTGCCCTCCTGGCAGTATAATTATTATCAAGAACTCAGTTAGGGTATTACATTTTGCACTGACTGCGGCAAATCCGGTCTTCAGTATGCAGAACTGGAAACGCGATCGCATTTCACAGCAATATTGCAGATCAACTGAAATTATAGAGAGCAAGGCAAATTAGATTTTGTTATCTGTGTAAAGAGTGAATCTACAGAAAGGTCTTTGCATTCTTTTTAGAAATACTACTTATAATCTAAATAACAGTTGATGATGTTGAACACTCTAATGTTTGAGAAACCCGTTAGACATTAGTCTAGATATAAGTTATTTGTTCATGTCAGCTCCACGATGTCTTTCTGACAGCATTTATGTTATTCTGTAGTTCATTTTGTAATATTTTTTAAAGTCCTTTGCTCTCCCTCTAGCTATAATGTGTTCGGTGAAGCCAGATGGAATTCCCCAGCTCTGTAAAACAGATGAAATAGGAGAACTTTGTGTATGTGCTATTGCAACGGGTACGTCATATTACGGACTGTCAGGCATGACCAAAAATACTTTTGAGGTAAGTTGACCTAAAAATGCTATATAAAATACTTCCTTTTCAACTTTTTTTCTGTTTTGAGATAACACTTGACATAAAATAGTGATAGTAATAATATCAGAATAGCAGTAGTAATCAGTGCTTGCGGCTTGAGATCTGTTCTCCAGCCAGATAACCTGCACTGCAGCCCATTTCATTCAGTGGAAGAGCAGATCTGCGTGGGTTTAGTTTTGGCTCTGAAGAGCTTTTACTTTAATTTTGAAAGAAGATGCCAGGGGCTGAAACAAACAGAAGAAATACAAGTTCAAGAGGTAGTACCGTACTACTCTATGAGCTAGCTACATGCAGGATTTGATTGTTGCAAACAGTAGGAAGGCTGCTGGGTTTCTTTAAAAAGAATTTCCAACATTTCCACAACGCAGCCAGTATTAAGGGCTTTCATTTACCCAGAATCCTGACAGATGTAGTCCAAGAGGTATCAGAATAGCACAGATACCTTTTCCTAATTAGTCCTCGCCTGCTTTTGTTTGCCTGCAGTTGCCTTGGGTGGAAGCCTTTTGGCTTTGTGAAATCTGTTTTCTAGTAGGTTTCAGTTCCAGCGCAGGCAGCTCTATTGATAGCTCTGTTGTACCTGCTCACTTGCTATCATTAACTTCTGATGAACAAATCAGAGAAATGCTAAAAAAAAAAAAAAGAGCTGAGATGTTTATTAAGTGCTGATCCTTCTCTCTTTTAATATTTGAGAAAACAGTTAAGAAAACTTCATTTACATTTCCCTTAAGTGCTGTGATACTACCATTTTTAATAGACAAAACATGATTAATATCTCCTGGAAAATGCAGCTCTGAATGTTGTAAACACTATACATTAAATAATTAATGGAGACTAGTGGATACACTTCTCCATCCTGCTACTGAAACCAGGAATCTCTCCATGCTGCTGTGATCGGAGATTCGTCCATAGGTGATTACTGTGCTACAAGTACAATCGGCGATACCCAGTGTAAATGTTAATCCCAGATTTTACATATTTCAGGGTAGAAAGGTACTTATGTTCATTTTGTAGTACTTACTGTAATTGTAAAATCACTCATAATTCACGATTGGGCCTGCAGTATAGCAGCATATTTAGATTGTTTAGACGTATTCCTAATGGTAAGCAAACAAATTGCCTTTGAGTGAGCAGGACCACTCATTTTCAAGTTAAGCATGTTCTTAGGAGCCCTCTCCAAGTGGGCCTCCTTTTCCTGATTTACTGTGTAATTCATGTTGCAGATATTAGAGTCAAACAGTTTTGTGTTCCTGAAATGAATTATGGCTGAGGATGTATACACATTAAATCTGTTCAATAAGAGTCACCCATGGGCATCTGGCAGCAGAAATAGACCTTTATTTTTCAGGTGAACCTTGAAGGACAATATATACCATGGTCTTCCACTTGCCTTTGTCTTAAATAACTTGCCTTTGTCTTAAATAACTTGCCTTTAGGCTATTTGAGTTTAAAGAAGCGATGGCAGGAAAGTGTAGTAATGTCAGAATGCAGCTCAAAGTAGCTCACGTGCCAGAAAGCTAACGCTGTGCTAGCTAGGATAGAAAAAGTGTCAGAAATCTATCCTGTGGAAGTCATGTATGCTTCTGCTGTTAGACATTTAGAGAGGCCCTGCATAGGCTGTATCTTCACTTTTAGACGTGCTACAGAATGCATTATCACTGGTATTGTGCAGACTTAATTGACCTTAGATAAAAATGTGGTCAGCTGTAAGAGTCATTAGTGTACAGTACCTTAAAATAGCTCCACTTCTAGCCCACCTCTTTCTATATGCTGTGCTGGAATGAGCATGAGGTGCTGAAAAGAACCTCTACTATAATGTTTACAATTTAATCTCTCAGTAACCTATACACAGCACCTCAGGTTACCTGCACTCTGCACGGCTTTTTTTTTTTTTTAATTATTCAGTAAATCTTTATGTTGATTTATATATTTTTTTAAGGTCACAAATAATTTACAGAGCCATGGTTAGGGAAAATGTGTATGGTAAACAGAGTGGGATTGAACCGTCTGGAACTTGGGTACTGAAAACTGCATACATTAGTCTAGGAGTTTCCTGACACTCCCGTTATGGTCAGTGAAGAGTAAAGGACTGGTGATGACCAGCAACCTATTTACTTCATTCCCAAAGAGCCATCAGGAAGCATGCCTGAAATATTTTGCAAGATGATCTTTGCGTGTAGAATTGAAGACCTGTGTTTCTCTGTCTTACAGGTGTTTCCTATGACCAGTTCTGGTGGCCCTATCACTGAATATCCCTTTATAAGGACCGGACTACTAGGCTTTATAGGACCAGGTGGGCTTGTCTTTGTTATCGGCAAAATGGATGGTTTGATGGTTGTCAGTGGAAGAAGACATAATGCTGATGACATTGTAGCAACAGCACTGGCCGTGGAACCGATGAAATTTGTCTACAGGGGAAGGTTTGATCCTTTCTTTTCTTACATTATGTAGAAATCTTTATTTTGCTTAGGCCAGGTGTCAGTGGCCCAAAATGCTTTCAGAAGGCATTGCCTAATCTGTGCTGTGTTTTCCCTCCGTTGCTGTCCATACTGCTTGAACCAGGAGACAGCAAAGGGAAGCCTAAGACAGTGTTGAGGCAGACTTTGGATACCAAGGTCCAAAACTGTGGTTATTAAAAGTTCCAGTTGAACAGCTAGTTAATTCTGAAAACATTGACCCAACAGGGTCCTTTCTGTCTTGAGTTGATCATTTCCACTATGCCTAACAGTGAAGTTCTTGAACGTGACAGCTGTTCCTTGTGTGACCTTCTTAACGTGCTGAAACCGAGCAGGAGGCATCTTAAAGCGTCTGAAGAGCCTAATACAGTAACTTGCACTCACACTTGATCACATTGCAGGCCTCTCACAAAATGGTGTTGCAATTACTTTCTTCTAAGATGGGGCCAAAGGAAGCGTTTATGCTTGGTGTGACCCAAGTTTAGTGTTTTTATTATCTCAAGAAGGTTGACTGCTCCAACCCTGTTGTGACACTATGCCTGTATTTACGTGGTTCTAGAGCAAAGCCCCCTATTTCTCCTCCAGAAGCTACCTCAAACTGTTCTCATTGCTTTTTCCCCATATATGAAGTACTAACTGATGCACCAGTTGTCTTGACTAATAAAGAACAAAATCATAGCTACGGGAGATTAACTTAGAGGACAGGTTTTCCATCTGTCCTGGTACTAAATCTCTTCTTTCCTTCTCTTCTATAGAATAGCAGTGTTTTCAGTGAGTGTGCTGCACGATGAAAGGATAGTTATTGTTGCTGAGCAAAGGCCAGATTCCACAGAGGAGGACAGTTTCCAGTGGATGAGTAGGGTTCTCCAGGTAATGCTCTTTATCTACATTTGGGAGCCATTTTTTCCTGCTTCATATTCTTTTTATTGATCTTTCAGGCCCCCAAGGTTACTGGCATTTGTCTTTGAGTAATTGTAGGTCCACCTTCAGTTGCACTTGTACCTAACGAGCACAAAATTATATTCTCCTGAGTGACAGTCTCTATCTGGGCCACACATATCCAGAGAGTGATCCTTCTCCTAATCAAAATGTTAAAGGAAACAGGGATGAATGGCAGTAAAAAATAGCAAGGAGAAAGTAACATGGTTTACAAGGATACAGTCATTTGTTACATCAAAAGGGCAATGAATGAATGTATTATATAGTCTTACTATCAAAATCTACCAAAGCCTTTTCCTAAACAGTTATTGGCACTGATATGGAGTAGACATCATCAAAAGTAGATATACATATCTCAGCTAAATCTCCAGATATTTTTTTTAATGGGTGGGAGATAATTATGTGTTTCCAGTGCACTATGTTGATAGCTAAAATAAACCAAATGAAACACAGCATAAAAATGCCTATTTCTCTCCACTGAAATGAAGTGATTGGTTAGCTCAGGTCTAGGTACTAGAGTGAGGTTATCTGCATGGAGGACACCTACTGCAAGGAATCCCATTCCAGCTGCCTGGTGTATGATGCAAGGCACATACCACTGTGATGTTATTCAACAGTTTGACCAGAAGACAGAAGAAAGTGAATACTAAAAGATCCTGATCTTCTTCCATGCCATGCTGCAGTCCAAGTTAAGGCAATATCATTACCATACTCAAAAGTTTTTTCAACTCTAATACCCACACACGAAGAAAAGATTCTTTAGAAAGCAATCATCTTCCATCTCCTTCACTTTCATGGTGAAGGTCATTCTCACTCAAAAGCAATAGGTTTAGTGGAGATGTAGTCAAATTATGTGTCTGTTGCTACCTTCTGAAATGGTCTCAGCTTTGTCTATAGCTGGTTACCTGTTAACGTCCACTTCCCTCTCCTACCTTCCTTTCTGTCCTTCCTCAAGGGCTCTTCTCAGGTAAATACATTGCAAGCATCTTTTCTGCTGTACCCAAGAGTCAAAGAAAAAGATCCCACACAATTCAGAGTTGATGGCTTTATTCATTATTGCTTTGTACTGAATAAGAAACAGAATCTGTCTACTGTATCCTTGCAGAAACTGAACAAATAAGCTTTCATCCATCTCAAGATGGGTTTATCTGCTCTCTTGATTTAAAAGATAGCTACATCTCATATTCACAGTAGTTCTAAATTATTACCAAGAAATGCTAGAACCTCTAGTTTGTCCATCACACAGAAAGCCTTTGAAGCACCCAGTAGCGCCTAGAGCAGCTATTGTAGAAGGAAAGGCTTTTGGATTGCCCATGCATTAAGAATTTTTATCAAGCAGTAAGCTACTACGGCAAAGGTTGAAACTCTGGACCGACACTTCTGTTTTGTCAGCTGAGCATTTTTGTGACTTTTACAAAACTCATGTCTTACACCACCATAGCCACTGGAATTCAGTACGGAACACTATGGGAGCAATACGTCAAGTTAGTCCTGCCAAAAGCCAGTCCTGTTATCCTGAGTATGTTCCAGTCACAGCAGTGTCTGCGAATGGTAGGCCATATATCAAAGTGCACAAATGTGTGGCTGCTTTCATCGCCCATGTGTGAAGTCTGCAGTTCTGGCGTGCCTCACTATGTGAACAAGAAGTTTCTGGTTCCACTTCAGCTGCGAGCAGAGGTGGAGAACAGAAGACAGGAACATGTAGGATGCTTTGTGCCTCCTTCCCAATCAGAGTTTTAATGACATATGTCAGGAAGTGGTAACCAGCTGTATCCAAATCATCTGCTAGGGATGAAGCGACATAATGACATCACACTTGTGTCACGACTCTCAATGACTTCCATGATAACAAACTTTATCAAATTGCTACTCATTTCTGCTGATGTGTGTGAGACTCATCTGACACCCTGTGCGTGCTGCCCTGTGCCAGCCCTGCCCTACACTGCCTGGTTACTTGCCCTGTAGCAGGTTTCCTTCAAGCAGATGTCAGGTGAGGATCCCATGGTTTATCATGGCTTTTCTGAACCTACAGGTAACATTATAATTAGGAAGCTATGATGGTCTCTGCCAGAAACAAGAGACATCGTGTGATGGCTGTCATGTATCTATCGCCATTGCTAAGCCTTCAGCTAAGGTGCCTGTAGACCAGCAGTGAGGTCTTCTAACACTACCCTGAGATCTGCTGCTACTAAAACGGTGATGTCTGTAAAATGAGTAACTGCTCTTAGCAGATTTGGCAATCAAATCAATAAAAATGAAGCAAACAGAAGCCAAAAGCAAAGCATTAATTAGAATTATATTTCTGAACATTTAACTACTCATTAGAGGTGCTGTCTGTAATTTGTTTCTCATGCTGGGTGGATGTCTGAAGTTGTTTTTCTAACTCACTGCAATTTTTGTAACCAGTGTAAGGAAAATAAATAGTTAAAATGTGTATGGAATTGCAATCTAAGTGCACAGATATTCATGTTTACCAAAATAAATTACATATGCTGTATGTTACAGATTTCTTGAAAGTGATGCCATTTACTCCACTTGTCAGACCATTAACATAGCTCTTAAAAGATTCAAAGATGCTTATTTTTCAGGTTTTCATTCAAGAGATTTTTTTCAAGTGGATAGTTTTGTATTTTCCCTTACATTGCTGTCATCTCCCATTCTTGCCTGACAATCTTTTACACAGTAATCAGGGAGTGAAACAGTTGTCATCTTGCAAAGCAGTTTAAAATGCGTAAGCTACGCAGAGCATTAAGTGTATGGTGATACACATGCAACCTTTGAAATTTTTCTTTGCTCTGCAAGATGGACCAGATGTGAAGTAGATAGGAAGCCTTTGAACTTTAATTCTGAGAAGTGCGCAAGTGAAAATGAGTTTCACATGGGTTGCCAGCACAGCTTCATAATAAACCTCCAGGATATGTGCTACTAACATGTGCCTAAGAGGGATGCCTAGGTAGCATTTCTTACTAGATTCCTGTGTATTTATCACCAGGTTTTTCCTTCGCTCTTTTATCTTCTAGAATGAGTGTAATAACATCAGTGTTACATTTCCGTCCACCTGTTCCCACTGAAAAGAACCTTCTTATCACTGACACTGCTGAAGTGTCTTTCCATTGCCAGTTAATTATTAGGGTTGTTTTATGCAGTAATTCAGAACAACATGTGCTTATTAGAATGACAAAAAATTAGCCTTTCATTAAAATCGACTTCCTGCTTTTTTTAGGCTATTGACAGTATTCATCAAGTGGGAGTCTACTGCTTAGCACTCGTACCAGCAAACACACTTCCCAAGACACCGCTGGGAGGAATACACCTGTCGGAAACCAAACAGCTCTTCTTGGAAGGATCCCTGCATCCTTGTAACGTGCTGATGTGTCCCCACACGTGTGTAACAAACCTGCCTAAACCAAGGCAAAAACAACCAGGTGAGATGAGCGAAAGCAAGGGCACCATGACTTAATGCTCTGTGTCCGTGATGCTGTATGCAGCAAAATCAAGTAACTGTTAACGCGGGTGAGAATCGGCTCCATCAGCTGTTCCTGTTAAACATTCCAAGTGTGTTAAGGACATTATTGGGTTTGGCAGAAGCTACAAGTACTTTCAGAAAGGGTGGAAGGTAAAATGCTCCAAACACCTAGTCAGTAAAGATGGAGACATTTGTATCACTCTACAAGGCACTGCTGAGACCGCACCTGGAGTTCTTTGTAAGTTCCTAGTCAGTTATCTTTAAAGAGCGTGGACTGAGACCAACACAGAAAGATGAAATCTTGATTTATTTGAAGGGTAAGTTTGTAAAGTAGGAATAGAGAGGAAGAGAACTGTTGACACTAAATACCAGCGTTGGAAGAAGAGTAAATACCTGAAAACTAGTCACAAATAAATTAAACCCAAGAATGAGGATAAAGGTTTTTATCTGAGCAGGAAGCTTCTGGAATATTCTTACAGCAGCTATATTTGAGGGAAAGCCCTCACTAGTTCTAAGATGGTTCTTATAAGTTCTGCCATACTTTATGAAGAATATTAGATGAAATGGTACAGCGAGGCATGGTCTCAAGAGACTGAGAAAGCCCTTGTAGTCTGCTGTAGGCTAGTTGCTGGTTACTCCTCACCAATGACCAAGTAAATTTTAGCAAATTTTTTACTTTCAATCCAATTGCAGATTTTAGTTCTCATATTAATTTCAAGGATTTCTGGATCTGTAGCCTCAGGTTTAAGATGTGAATTCACCTACATTAGACTAAGTGTTGGTTACTTTCCTCTTTAAAAACCCAATTTGGAATATGTAGTCTTCATACCCTCTGCATCTTGAATAAGGGGACTATCCATCATGAGTTCCGTGCAAGTTTACCAAAAATGTCAGCTTGTTCCTTTATTTAAAACCTTTGGCCAAGTGTTTCAGAAATCAAAACCATAATCGCAGTTTGCAGATGCTGGGAGTGCCAGAGGTTAACAGTGACTTCCACTCACTTAACAAAAGCAATGAAGCCTGTAACTGCAGTGCTCGCTTAGGTATTTACTTGTTGCTGCTTCTCAGAGGAATCACTGAATTAGCATCAGTGCTGTGGAGACACTTAGAGACACATCATGTATACATTAGATATCGCTGTGCTAAACACAAGGCCGAGAATGCAGAAACCAAACTGATGGCATCGCAGTCTCCCATTTTGCATAGCTGTGACATACCCCGAGGATATTGCTTTCACATTTTTAAAGCAGAGCAGTCTGCAGTGGTGTTTATTGCCATTACCTGGTTACTTACACATCTCGGGTTTTGACAGTTAACACCACGTACCAGCACTGAGACAAAGCTTGGGCATTGTAGACTAGAAAAGTAAAGCCCGGTATCAATGGCAGTTGCTCGGTATTCCATGCTGGAGAAGCAGAAAACAAATGTTAACGTGAGCATAAATCTGTGAGACGGGCATTTTTCCCTAATGGCAGCAACAAAGCATCAATGAAATCCACCTCATGGAGAAATGTCAGCCATGACAGCTGCCTTTCTTCTAAACTTAAGTTCTTCTTCTTCAGTCTCTACCTCGTGCTAAAAGGCTTACACGTATTTTATTATATGCGCCATCTGCCTTACTGATCCTTGTCACTTCATGTCTGTAGCGTTACAGAATTGCTAATAGAGATGCAACTTAGCCCAGGGAACAGAAGGGAGAAATAGGAACATTGGCCCTGAAGCCTGGCTACATCTCATCTGCTTTTAGGCACTTGAGTGGACATGCCTAAATTAGGAGCTGAATTTTCCAAAGATTCCTCATATCAAGGCAGCCAAGATGTGTCTCTGGCTGTAGTTAGATGATATGTTTGGAGAGGATGAATCCAGGCCTCTGTATCTTCCAGCTACTGCTGGTGCATCAGCTAAAGTTTGTATCAACAGAGATGTGCTTGAGGTTTGGTGCTGTGGATAGCAATGAGGAAAATATCATCTAATGCAAAAGAAATAAAAAGATTTTTCATCCGCCAGCGAAGGATATTTATTGCATTTAGCATATTTCTGCTTTATTCTAGAAATTGGCCCTGCCTCTGTGATGGTGGGGAACTTGGTCTCTGGAAAAAGAATTGCACAGGCCAGTGGTAGAGATTTGGGGCAAATAGAAGATAATGACCAAGCCAGAAAGGTAAGCAATGCGTCTCTGGTAAAGCTGCTATTTAGCTAGTCAGCATCACGTCACTCAGCGGTACGTAGATTGTATTATTATTATTGCAGAATTTGTTGATGGCTTTTTTTAATTCACACTAAAACATTTCAGAACCCCTTTTACAGATAAATATAAAGTAGATATGGAGGGGATCACTACGTTGTATTTGTATGGATTTTTTTTTAGTATGTTTACATGGGACAACTGAACAAACATTGTGGAAAGTGTTAATGGGACTTCCACCAGAAATCACCCTCCATATACCAGTTCAAGTGGAGTCCAAGGAATTTTGCTTGCATATATGGTCCTGACTTTGTTATTATCTTGATCCTGTAAAGTTAAGTTGAAATTCAGCCCTTTTTAAGGGCTTATGTAATTAAATGAGTAAATTCTACATTGTATAAATATATACATAGTAAATAAAAGAGAGCAAGATAAAGCATTAAAATTGTGCTTAAATTCAGAGAGATCAGTAAGAATTGTTTTATTACCTTGAAAGTATATGTAGTAATATATCATAATCCCATCAGTGACTTCACTTCCAGAGAGGCCGCTGCTACCATGCAAAAGCACCTTGCTATAAATATGTGTGGTGACAAGAGAATTAATTCATGTTTAGTGCCTGTGGGTATTGATGTAAAATGTGGCATATAAATAAGAAAGACAAAGCTAAACGAGCAAAAATAGTTACCTGGTTTCTAAAGGCAAAAACTTCTTTAGTGTCTTGACTATCACTCTGCTTTATTTTAGTTCCTCTTCCTCTCAGAAGTGTTGCAGTGGAGGGCTCAGACCACTCCTGACCATGTGCTTTACACCCTACTGAACTGCAGGGTAAGAAGCTCAGACGGTTACTGGGACAGGCTGTGCTGTGGAGAATGGCACACTGGTATTGCAGCTGCTCCTGCTTACACCGTGGCTGCGCGCGACCTTTCAGTTGCTTTTCCCATTAATACTCAGCTCTTATAGTTAATGTTCACTGAGGCAGGAAGGAAAAGAGAATAATCACTGACAGTTGTCGAAATATAGATTGCTTTTGTATCAGACAGTGTCCCTTATACATTTCTCATTTCTTTTACCACCACGTGTATGTTGTGGGCGAGCTGACACTGCAAATCTATTTCAATACTGATCGCTCCTATACCAACGAGTGCCATTCCATACTGCTCACCCTTCTGATTCCCAGTTCGAAAAGCACAAGCTTAACAAAATCAGCATTTTCCCTAAATAGAACAACGATTGTTGGTTTTGAGACTGGGCCATCTGGGGGAGGTGTGAGATTGGGGAAAGAAAGGGAAGAGAAGGAGAGGTACGTCCAGAATCCAGCCAGGTCTGCAGGGGGTCACTAATCAATCTCTTTGCATAACTTCCATGAGGTGCCAGCCTGGCACAGCATTTCATTGCTGATCAAAAATGAATTAATGCATGTCCATGGTACAGAACTTGGCTTTACTAAGAGCGGGCAACTCCAGACTTCCTAGATGATTGTAGATGACAAAGCAGTAATTCTCAAGACCGCTGTAGGGAGTGAAAGTCTGATTTCAAGCCATCCCACCACAGCATATCTAGACACATCTGTCAAAACTTGGAAACATACGCAGTGTGTGAGGGTTTCCAGGAGGAAGAGCACAGGAGGGGCCTGGAATAGTGCTGCCCCCCGAGGCCACCTGGAGTAGCTGGGCTTGTCTCAGCCCATGTGGTCCCTATGCACCTCGGATGGGTGTAATTAGTGAACCTCTGTGAAATGGCCACTTATTATATTTACAGGATACGCTTCCCCAGCCCATTTTACAGTGCTGGTACCAAAGTTCAGCCTGAGGCTACCAGTAACTCATTAAATGGCCTTTTTAAATTCAGATTAATAGCTAATATTATGTGAATGTGTGCAGCTTAGCAGATAGTAGAGGAAGTAGTGATGTGGCAAAGTAGAAAACCTGAGAAGCAATGCTGTTTGTAGATTCAATACTACACCTTTAAAATAGTGCATTGTTCTGTCCTGTAAGTCAGGAGCAAAGATGCTGTGAGGAAGAGACAGTGCTTCATCCCGTCCCTTCTTCTCCACACAGGCTGTTGCTTTTGAGCTTTAAATAAAGCCAGACTTCCCATGCTGGCAAAAGGGTTCAAACAGTGGGTGGGAAGGACACAATGTGCAGAACAAAGATTAGCAGAATAAATTATTATTCTACCGAAGTGAAAAATAGTTGAATTTTGAAATTTAGTTTCTCTGCTACTCTCTGTGGGGAGTATCTTATCATATGAAATCTGTTTGAGAGATGTAATGCTTTGTGGAGAGATTTAATGTTTTATGGAAAGGAGTGACAGGTTTGGCGGGGTTTAGCCTAGGCAAGTTTTATTATCCGTCTTGAATTTTAGTTCTGGTTTAAGTTTCTCCTTTTTGTTTTTCACACGTGTTGTCTGTACACTTTGTCCTAAAACATCCAGGCATCTTGCAGCAGATGACTAATAGAAATCCACTGAGATTAGTGTTTTCCTGTAACCCAAGCTTTTTGAGAATTTGGAATATTTCAAAATTAGTGCAGTGCATTGTTTTTTATGTGTGTCATGAAGGATTGCAAGACCTTAACGCTGCAGGACACCTCGTATAAAAAACCCAAAGGGAATAGTCGCCCGACACTTGCCAGTGATTCTTGTTCAACAACAGGATTCTCCTTTGCTGCACTTCATATCAACACTGTTTTCCTGCTGGTTCACATGCAGCCTGAAGTCTGAAATGTAAACAAGTTTTGCACAAATTTACATGATTTTCAGTAATTCCCTTTCTGTGTCAGTGAGGCCTGTGCTTCTGTTTTATGTGGTGTATAAAGGGCCCTTCTTCCCATAACTGTGCAAACAGGCAAGAGGGAGGGAGGGAGAGAG
>JAAGNO010016141.1:0-24570 GCA_033439905.1 Ceryle rudis
AACCCCCATGGCCACCCCTCCAGAAACAGTTCCTTATTCATTTTACCCATCTCCTTTTGTTTTCTTTTTTTTTTTTTTTTTTTTTTTTTTTGGTGGGGGGGAGCAGGAGTCTCAATCCCTGGTTCTTTCTGTGTAAATGAAACACTTTTCGAAAACGGAGCGGATCCAGTGCTCTAAAGATTTAATTCGGTCAATGAAATTTTCATCCCTATTTTTAGAATTAAAAAAAAAAAAAAAAAAACCAAACCAAAAACCAAACCCCCAAACAACATCCCAAACCATGTCTCTTTCCTCCGTGGCAGGCCTCTTATCTCCAGTACTGCATTTCAGAGGGTTTTCTGAAATAATAATAATATGAAATAGTTAAAAAAAAAAAAAAAGGCAAGTGCATTTATCAGACGCTTTTGTGTAATGCTGGCCAGATACTGAGCGATCTTTGACATAATGAGTAGGTGCAAAATATTTTCTGTCTCAGGGTGGGGTATCTGCTCCCTCAGCCACCTTTGGTCTCTGTGTGGTAGGAGATGATGAAATAGTAGGATTTTTTTTTTTTTTCCCCCAATGAATTATGTTTCCTTACTCATGTAGATCAGCTTGGTGATAAGGATGGTATTAAAATGATTTGCCTGAACACTGGTGGCTTCCCTCAGCCTGTTCTTTCCATCATCTCATTTTTTTTTTTTTCTTTTGGTGTTGGAATAGCTTCCCTTCATATTAGGAATTCAGGGAGCAGAAGTTCAAGTTAGGTTTTGGGTTTTTTTTTAATATTTTTTTGGGGTGGGATAAGTCACTGGATCTGCTTGGTGAGGTACTTTTTGACCAGCCATTTTATGAGGATTTTGGAAGAGGGTCATGTGTAGAAGATGCTGTTGTTTTGTTGGTTTTGTTCTTCCCCCCCCCAAGGTATTGGATAACGTGAATCTTATATATTAGCTGTGTATTTACAAAATACTTGTTTTCCTCTCTTGCTGAGCTTCGATTTCATGAAGCTTTACCTCTGTGGAAGGTTGTAGCACCTGGTGCAGATGTTAAATCTCAGCAGCTCTTAGTTTACATGTGGATTCCTTGTCTGTTCCAGCAGACATAACATCAGAGAACTGCTTTCAGTAGTCCTTGTAATTTTTTTTCCTCTCAGCTACTAATATGTGTTTATACTGGAAAGCTTTAAATAATTTCTCTCCACAGCATGAAATCTGGGGAGGAGAGAAGGGGTTTTATGGGTATAGCACAGCAAAATACTCCTAACTAGTATCCACAACTGCTGTCTTGACTGTGGCTTATGGATGGGTTCAAGCTGATCTGCATCTTTACTGGTTAGGGCCCAACTAGCAGCTGTGGGCTGGGTTTGAGACCTGCCTTTGTCTCGGATCCTGGGTGATGACTCGGTGACTGGTCTGCGCTCAACTGGGTGCTAAACGTGGCGATGCCGATGGCAGCAGAGCCCTCCGTGTGTCTGCACAGCCCCACGGGTGTTGCAGTGTGGGCATGCTCCAGCACAGCGCTTGGATGGTTCTCCTCTGTGATGGAGAAAAGGTTTTTTTCTGTACTTGGTTTGAGACTCTGTAGATGCTGCTGTCATGATGTCATTCTGTGTAATTTTTTTTACTGTCCAAAGGGTGTAGAGCTCCCATTACAAATGGTTCCTGGAAGAATAAATGCCCTAATAATATTCTTCTGTATGATGGAGATAATTACAGCAGCATCTTTGCTGCTGCAAAGGGAGTCTTGAGTGGGCTTCGCTTACGTGTAGCTCCCTTTGTCAGTCTTTGTTTTGAAGGTTAAGGGGAAATGTAGAAAGAAAGTTTTTATAATAGCAGCTTTCATAGGAGAAGATCTCTTTGTCCAACTGTTGCACTGGATTGCTACATTTGCTTCCTGTTTAGCTAAAAGGTTGTCTGCCCTGTTGGAAGGCCGTAATTAAAGATACCCTACTGCTGCTGGTGGGGAGGCTGAACGCTTCTGCTTCATTTACATTTGGGGACTTTGCAATGACAAATGAAATGTTATGTCGTCGAATAGCTGCCTCAGCAACCAAAGCTGGCTAATTTCAGACCTTCTGTGCTGACTGTACCCAGCCTCTTCAATAAATGTGTATGTTATGGCTAAGAAATTCTTCCCTGGAGTTCATTACAGTGCAGGCTTTACAGCCCTTCCATGCGGTTGCGTGAGCACAGACAGTATCATTCTGTGTGAGATCTGGAAGCATCTCTAGATATTCTGTTCTTGTTTGACGGTGTCCAGTGGGTGCAGTATCTTTTTTTTCATTATTATTTTTTCCTCTGGTATCCTCAGCCATATTGTGGGAGTTCAATGCCGTAAACCTGGGCGTTTGTGTGGACTGCAGTGATTCTTCCTTGTTATGCTGTTCACTGCTAGCTGCAGCTACTGTGCAAAGATGTGTATTTTTGTTATTTTTTTTTAAAGCCGCCTCTTTTTTTGCTCCCTGATCCCCCAAATCTTTTCTCCTGTGTCTGTCACATCATTTGCCTTTTCCGCTTTTATTGCACCAACTCCTCGAGCGCTCGCTGCTGTGGCAAGCTGACACATCTCTGCAGCTCTCCATCCGTGGGTCCTGATCGATGGTGGTGTGTTGGCTAAATGACATCGTGTCACTCACAGCTCCTCTCAGGATTTACTGCAAGTCATCGCCTCTCAACAGCAGTATGGTTGTTGGGTCCCCCACGCCCCTCCGCAGCCCAGCCTGGGTACTTGCCGCATGTGCTGTGGATTCATCGCAAGCCTGCAACATAATCTGTGTCCAGCTAGAAGAAGCTTCTCTTTCTTTCCTTCTTTCTTTCTCTCTTATTAGTATTTTTTTTTAACTTGTAGTACAAGGATATAGCATTGGGCAGCGAAGCAAGGAGGCAACTTCCCCAGTGCTTGCCTTAATTGAATTACTTTTCTGAATGATTGAAGATTATACAGAGTTTAGCAGTTTAAAATATGTTAATCTTTTACTGAAAAGGCTGAGAGAGCTCTGTGCTGAGGGATTACATAGAGCTATTGGGGGGTGTGTGTGTGTACAAAAAGTATCCTTCCTGCTGCCTTTGATCTTGTTCTGTCAGGTGATTTTCATCAGTCCAAATGCCTCAAGTTTAAGAAATTCTGATTTCTGGGACATATCAGTTAGTGTGCACATCCCCTGAGGGTAGCTTGCAGTAAATATGGTATATGAATATTAATAACATCTTTAGTTCTGTCTTGCATGGGAACACCTCCACTTCTTAATATATTGATTATTTTTTTTGATGGAGTGGCCCAAACTGAATGCTGGGGCACCGAAACAGAAATATTCTTCTGTCACATGGGTTTATGCTGCAGCTATTGTTGGCGAGCAAGTCTGAAGGGCATTAATATGTACAGAAAGCTAAATAAGTCCCTCTTGTTTCTTCTGCTGGCATTCCTGCATTGCATAAGATCTTAAAAAATAAATTTGTTCTCATTTTCTTTATCAGGAACTGAGATTTTTAATATTGAAAAAACTGATAAGTATAGTATAAGAACTTGAGGAATATAACTGTTTGGAAACCACTAATGAACTATACTGTTGCATAATGATGTTGGTACAGGCACTGCTGGACAGTGTGATGTATTTTATTAGATAACTGGAGAACTGCAGGTGGTTCATGTAACATGAAGCTGGTGTAACTGGTCATAGTTCAGTATGTCTGCAGAGACTGGCATCCCTGTGCAACTTAAAACTCCCTTCTTTTTAAGGGATGCTTGGCTTTGTGCGCTCCAGAGAGCCATTATCTTGGCCCACTGATGCTTTAAAATCTTATCCCTTTCCTAATGTCTCTTTTTTTTTTTTTTTTTTTTTCCTATGGCCAGGTCTTCAGATATTTGGACTATGCATTTTTCCATGAGTTGTTAAACATTGTTTTCCTGGGTACATTTGAAGGCTGGAGGGTACATCTGGGAATATTGTCCCAGTTCTTTCTCTTCTCCATCTCTGAGATAGCCCTTCCCATAGCAATGTTTGGAAGAAGCACGTCAGACTTGGAGAAAAAGACTTAAATGCTTTGTGGTGCCTGTTTCATGGTGTCTTTTGATCTGTGTCAGTTTGTGGGAACTTCTGAAGGAGACAGATCTTTTCTTCCAAGGAAGAATAGCTGTGCCTTTCTGCATTTTGGTCTGTTTTAATCTGAGAAATAATTTGTGAACTTGGAAGGAAAAGATCTTATCTCTTGATTTAAGATAATGGTTTTTGTATCTGCAGCTGTTGGGTTGTTCAGTGGTACTTGACACTTTCTTGGTGCGTGATCCAGGTTTTACAAAGCTGGTTTCTGAGGCTTTTGCTGAAGCTGTAAATGGACTAACAGAAACCCAGCTGAGGAACCTCATCCGAGGCCACCTTAGCAGAATATCTGGCATTTGGAAATTATCAAGGCCCACAATTGTCAGTCATTCTTCTTGATCTCGCTGATGATTAAAAAAATATCTGTCTTCTGTAATCAGTTTGTGAGGAAGTAGCTACCTTCTTATTTACCCAGTATGTTAGTCAGGTATTTAGAGGCATTTGTTATGTTCATGCATGTACAAATGCCTGTTGTAAGCATTACTAATTAAAAAAACCCAACCTGAACCAATGAACAAAACCAAGCAAACAGACCTCTGGTGGTTAGAAACGTGGCTCAGAAGAAATTGAATTTCGCTGTCTCAACATGAACAGATTTTTCAAAACAACCCCCAAAACTCACCTGTGAGTCCTGTAACCTGCAAGAACCTTGTGACAGATGAATGTTTTTGAAAGGCTATGAGACCTTTGATGCATCTGTTCTGGAATGGAGCAGGATAGGACAAGACTAAAAGCACTATTTTGAAAATGAACAGATATAATCAAAATGATTATGAGTTTGGCACATTAGTATAAATTATTTATGGAAGTAGTCTAAATGAAACAAGTCTGGAAGTAGTCTATATGAAAAATGTGTGTCTCAGCAAACAAACAGCAGTCAAAATATGGACTGGCAGTGAAAGAAGAATATTTCAGGCCCGTTTTCTTGATTTATTTACTGAGCTTACAGAGAGTTGAAAAGCTAAATGGATTCTTTGTTTTCCCCTCGGCATAAACCAAACTCTTCTGGCTCTAATATATTGAAAGGCCTAGGGACAGCAAACAATTGAATCAATTACTTTACAGCAGATATTTTCTTTTTATGTTCCAAACATGATGGGCTAAATATGTTTTGGAATATTTGAGATTAACTGGAAAAAAACCAACAAAACAAACTAACTTTTTTCTGTGTTTCAGTAGTATTTGTCTCATACCTAAATGCAGCTTAGTGCATCATGAATTCAGAATGATAGTCTTGGAAGCAAATATATGAAACTAAATACAAATAAATGTTTTTTTTTCACCTGTGTGAACTCTGTGGTAGTTCAGTAAATGTGTGTGTTGGAGGTATGTATATTTCCCACTTGGAAAATATCTAATTTAGTGAAAAGGCTGAGATCATTTTGAGATGGAACTTGCTTCTTATTGGTCTTCAAACAGTAAAAATACCAGCCAAAGAAAATAATCAACTCTGAATCCCAGCATGGTGGGGGTTGGAATGGACCCCTGGAGATCATCTCGTCCAAACCCCCCTGCTCCAGCAGGGTCACCCACAGCAGCGTGCCCAGGATCACACTGTCCAGGCAGGTTTGGAATCTCTCCAGAGAAGGAGACTCTGCAGCCTCTCTGGGCAGCCTGGGCCAGGCTCTGGCACCCTCACATGGAGGAATTTTCTGCTTCTGTTCAGATGGAACCTCCTCAGTTCCAGTTTGTGCCCATTGCCCCTTGTGCCATTTCTGGGCACCACTGGCATGAGTCTGGCCCCATCCTCTTGACTCCTGCCCTTTAGATACTAGGAAGCTTTGATAAGATCAAATGCACAGCAGGATCAGAATTGAGGGAGTTAAGTGGAAAGTCTTTCTACTCCTGACGTTGCATCCAACTCGATGTGGTTATAAAGCATGCTACTGAAACCTCCCCTTGTTGGATACATGGACCTGTTTTTTGTGTGCTGCTTATTTCTCGAGCCCATTGCTTGCTTCTGTTTGCCTCCTGTTGAGTCTGCCAAATAGAGTTCAACCTTTAAATTAGGAAGGAAGTCCTTATACAGCGTAATAGTGGCATTTGTTTAATTTGACTTTTTTAGAGCAAGGGTGTAACTTTCCTTTTTTTGTTCCCCGTTAGCATGGTTCTTTCTGCTGGGCCACTGTAAACCTCTGTGATGAGTCAGTGCTGTCAGAATGCCAGAACGTGGTTTCCCAGTTTGCTGTATGATCTGAAAAGACTTCTTGGACTTCTGGTGTATCCACTGTGATGTTGACTGGTTTAGCTACAGTGCGCTCAAGAGAAGCTGAGGAATATACATTTGTGACATCTTGAAGTTTGACTTTGAAGGTATTTTTACAAAGCCAAACAGAAAATCCTTAAGATCCTCAATAATAATAAGAACCACTAAAGAGTATGGGCTTTGAAGTCCCCTTCCTCCTTCTTGGGCATTTTTTTGTGTCCATATAACTCTTCCTTTAGTCCCGTCACAACAACCAGAGCTAGAAATGCCACTCTTTGCTGCACTGGAGTCTAACTGGTAACTCCGCAAATGAGTTGTCCTTGACATTGGCCACTTTCATAATTGCAGGTACCCGGCTAAGTGCAGATGCACTCTGATCTCCCTTATGGGTAGTTGCTTCCATTTTAGTGCACGGAGCTTTTGACAAGAAATGTTGGACCAGATGATCCTTGAGATCCCTTCCAACCTGGTATTCTAGGATTCTGTGATACTTTTAAGAGTTTCCATGACTTGATGAGCTGCCAGTATCCCCTGGAGATGCCACACAGCTATTCTGAGATTTGCAGGCTCGTAGTGTTCTTTCATCCAGACATGTGTAGGTGTCATCAACACACAAAATTAAGGCTTGAAATATAAAGCATCTTTGCCCAGAGCTGAGAGTTAGGAAGAAATATTGGAGCAATACTGATGAGCACGTAGCTATTTTTGTCTTCAGATGGGGCCAGAACCAACTGCACTAGTGGAAAGTGTGCAGGTAAACATACTAATGAGAAAATGTTTTTAACTTTTACTTGGTCTCTTTTATGTCTTGAATTGTCATCACTTAAACCTCTGTACTATTAACATCTGTGACCCTATAAATTAACGCCATTTATCCTGCTAAGTTACTTTTTTTTAATGGTTTGCTTGTGGGAGAGCAGTTGGCAATTGCTGCAGCAAAAAAAAAAAACCCAAACTACTCCAACATTTCTGTAATTAGCGCAGAGGCCAGTTTCTTCCAGTCCTCTAAATGCTTCCTGCTATGCTTCCTGTACTTGCCTCTGTCTAGGTTTGAGTTACAGCCAGTTCATTTTCTTAATGTTCTTGATATGTGCGGCACAAAGGGAAGGGAAATTAAATCTAGAATAGATGTGCAGCTAAAAGGAGAGGGGCCCTCGGAGGGTGCAGTCTCACTGGCAAAGCTTGAGGCAGTGGCTGATGCAGGATTGTCAAGGTTCCTGTCAGTTTGATCTCTGCCAGCGTGTCTCAGTAGCTGCTGCTGGAGTGGGAAGAGTGAATTCCTGCTAACAGGTCGAGAGTTTGGCCCTGCAGAGGCTCTGAAGCTGTCTGCACGAAAATGGGCAGGCAGCGTTGTATTAATCTGAGCACAGAAGTGTTTCTCTGCAGCTTGTAGCACTTCATTTGTTTTAATGAAGATGCTGCCTTCTTTGGAGGTAGAAAATACTCATTACGGACTCTTTCCTCTTCTGTCAGTACAGAAATGGCCGAGAGAAACCCTCCTTGTCCGTGATGGGAGGATTTTTTGTGTGGGTGTTTGGTTTTTGTTTTGTTTTTGGTTTTGTTTTTTGTTTTTTTTTTTTATGGAAAGCTTAGCAGAGGAATCTGAACTAGTTGGGTGATTGAATCATCCAGTGGATGTCTGTGAGGTGGTGGAGAAAATGGGAGAGACCAAAATTTATTATAAGTGCTGTGAGCAAAAGCATAGTGTGCACACAGAGATCAATAAATCTTGGCAAAAGCTGCATGAGCTCAGAACCAGGGGAGGGCATTCAGTTAGAAATGCAGGTAAATGGAGAACATTTGCTTTTTGCAAAAAGCGATGGAATCCACAGGTAATGTTTCCTGATGGCTGCAGGCAGTATTGTGAACTTAGGTGGACAGGGCTTAACTTTCATGTGTAGCAGAATTAATTGTCAGTGAAACACCGTGCTGCAGCATCATCCTTTTTTCAAGGGAAGGTCTGACCCCCTCTTGACTTCCCACAGCAGGTCCTAATGCTAGAGCCTTTGCTGCCTTATTTGCCTTGCCTATATTACCTGATTTTTAATTTTTTTTTTTCCTCTTTCCCCTGGTTTCAGAGTGATGCATTTGCTGCTGAAGCAGTTTTTGAGTATCGTGTCCTTGGCTCACTCAAAATGGCTGAAAATCATTCACGTCTGTATAAAAGGCTAGGATGGCTTTACTAAAGCTGAACTTCTGCTTCCTTGGATAAAGCTGTAGGTGAATCTTTCAGCAGCTGAACACATCAGGAGGAGGCTCAAATGGCTGAAGAAAGCTTGAGTTTGGTGTATCATCTCCAGGAAATCTTAAGCTTTTATTTTTTTTCTTTCTTCCTGACCTTGGAATGCCTTCCAAAGATGTCTTCACAGGGTGGGTCGCTTCCAAACCCCCCCCCCCCCCCCAATTCAGGTTCTTATAATTTCTTCTCAGCTTTCCAAGCTGCCTCTTAATATCAGTCCATTATGTATTTGGTTCCTATTCTTTCTGTTCTTCCAACTTACCATTTTTTTTTGTGATTATGTTTTGCCTTTTTTTTTTCCCCTGAGCAGTCATTGAAATGGCTTTTATCCACCATAATACAATTAACTTTGTGACCATAGTTCTTTTCCACTCTTATTTTTGATTGCTCTTAAACCTCAGTGTGACTTGGAGAAGGGGATAGGTGGGGTTTTTGGGGTTTTTTTTTTTGGTTGTGTTGTTTGTTTTATTTTTTTTTCTGAAACTGCATAAATAGTAGGCAGATCAAAAGCTTGTGTCCCATAAAACTGACCTCTTTATTTGGATGCTGTAGTGTAACAGCAGGCTTGAAAAAAGCTTTTCCCAGTTGAAAGTGTCACAATCTTGGAATCATCTGCTGGTTTGGTGTTAAAGTATTTTTCCCCTTCTCTTTTCAGGATTGCAAAGGGCTGATAGGTTGCTTCTGTTTGGAGGCATGATGGACTGTTTATGCTGTTAATTTACAGTTAAATACAGGCTTAGCCTTAGGAATTCTACAGTTTTGCTTCAAAATGCAAGAGGATTCCCCCCCCCCTTTCTGGAAAGCAGTTGGGGTTTTCCACCAAATCATTAACCTGGAGAATATACAGTAAACTCAAGAGGAACTTCATGTTAATTACCACATGCATTCTCTCCAGTCAGTCCTGACTTTGAGAAAAATTTCTCTGTGGAATTGTATGTACGATGCTCTAAATGGTGGTTGTAGTCTGTGCAAGATTTGCACAGCTAAGAATGTGCCAAAGAGTCAAGATCTGCTTGGCAAATCAGAACTGTGTCCCTTGGCAGGTGGAGGAGCCATGTACCCTTGGCTAAGGATGTTTCTGGAGCTTGGATCCCAGGAACAGCAAAGGCTTTCTGGCTTTACTCTTTGGAAAATGGAGGAGGGAAGAAATGTCCTACATGAAATGTTTTTAAGGAGTTTCAAGCCAGTTCCATGCTTTATCACCTATTTGATGCTTCTAAAGAGCTTGTCTAAAATACCTGACTCCATTGTATTTCTGTGGTGGTTTGATTTCAGTAGTTGATTCCCCTTTGCCACCAACAGCCACCCAGTGGAAGATAACAGTAACCAGTTGTCATGTAGCAATTTACTGGGCTCGGTGGCAGCTTTTTTATGCATCTTAATGGCAAATGTGACCTTCTGTGTTTGGTAGTATGTCTTTGAGGTCCTTGAAGAACATGGTTTTGTAGGTATGACAGCCTGGAGACCCAAAATTACCTCCTGTGCACATTATACAGGGAATTGCTAGACTTAGAAACAAGTGTTTTCTGTGTCTTTTGGAGAGTAAATATTACAGTTAAATAGAACTTAACTAGTATATGTCCTTAGAGCCCTCATAGGAAGGGATTATTCCTCTGGAAAATGCTACCAGAGGAGAAGAGCTATTTCAAGATACTGTATCCCAGCTGGAGTGTAGATAATTCTCTGCCTAGATGATCTTAAAGGTCTTTTCCAACCTCAATAATTCTGTTTCTAAATCCAGTTTCTAGATATGAACACTTTCTTTTTTTTTTCCTAGTTGAACCCTATAATTCTTGAAATAGCCTTTTTCTAGAAAAGATTTGAATTAAAAAAAAACGAACACCAAACAACTCCAAACCCAAAACTTACTGCACTCGTTTTGAATCAGATTGCTATCTTTTAAAAAATAACTCTCTTTAATATATACATATATTTTTTTATTCTTCCAGATGAGTATAAAACCCTGGGCCTGTAGACCCCTCAGGCTTCATGGCCTCTTTCCAAGGCATTTGTGAAATGCGACTGGGAAGAAACCAGTTTATTGTCAGCTGGCTTAAACTCCTGAAAGAGAGGTCTGTGTCTCGGGAAGTTTTTAGAGGTCTGAACACGGAAAGGCTGAGAATTGTTGTGCTGTATTAACTTTGCTTGGTTTGCCCGATTAAGATTCTTTGGGTTTGAAGTTCTTCGTTTGCAGTGAGGAGGGTCTAGTGTCCATTCTGGTGGCTTAAGTTCTGCCCCAGTGCCCAGAAGGAAAGCTCAGGAGCAGAGTTGTGAAGGAGAAACGGGGAGTGTGATGTCAAGATACACTTACCTTAAATTCTTAACATAAGGTATTTGTAGCTATGTGTTGCTTGGATGAGTACCTGAGGAGACAGAAGTGTGGACTGTTCTTAAGTTCTACTTTTATAGCAACAGAAACCAAAAAAAAAAAAAAATAAATTAATTGTGGTTGCGCTGTGTTTGCTTTTTTTGGTGGTTGGTTTGTTTAGGTTTTTCTTTTTGGTACTGAAAAGCAGGGTTCTGTGCTGCTCACGGTACCCGTGTTTTCTCCATTTCGATACCAGCTCTTTTCCTCTTGAGTTGCTGTGGAGTTACATCATCCAGTTTAACCCATGTGTATTGCTGTGCAGAGGGTTGCGCACATCTCTGGCTATTTTTGCGCCACTCCTTAGGTATTCTCCACAGACATCCTTGTCAGCTTGGATCAGCAAATGGTGACTGAATCCGTGCTGTGCCAAGTGGAGAGGTGTGCTTAATGAAAGCACACAGAATGTACTCTGCTTTTTTTTTTTTCCCTTACAAGCCAGACAGCATCGACCTTAAATTAAGACTATTTTAAGATCTTGAGCTTTGTTCTGGAGAATTACTCACTTGTGGGTCGGCCTGAAGAATGAGTTAGCGAAGAGAGCTCTTGTGGAAACTGCTCTTCAGCTCTTGTGTGGTCAAGTCTTAGTTCTTCCAGAGCTGGCTAGAAGATGGTAGATTCTGGGAATAAGATGGAGTTATAGAGGAGGAAGCTATATGGAACTTTTCCTTCTATCTTCTTTCTCCTTCATCCATGCAGGACAAAAGTTTCTGCAGTGTGAGGGGCAGATACTCTTCAGGGCAGCATAGGGTAAGTAGTCACAAGAGGAGGGAGTAGGAGGAAGTATTCACTTGCTCTGCCGGGTGGATAATGGTGCTGGGGAAACATTAGGCAAAACTTAAATTCGTTAAAGGATGGAGGGAAGTCGGTTCTAATCCCCAGCATTTTAATAGGTCTCCTGAAACTTATCTAATTTGTCGCTTGAAAAGGCTGTCTTCACATTGCTTGTTGTGCTTTCAAGGGCAAAATGCATCCTCGTTTTAAGGACTCCATTCGGCATGTGGTACAGGGAAACGGTGGCTGGATTCCCTGAGCTAGACCGTAGCGTGTGCTGGTTTAGCCTACATCAGAATATTGCTTAGTACTGAAAAGAGTAGAAACCATGATTGCTTCACTCCAGAACTGCATGTGCAGGTGGTCACCCATTTTATCTCCTCCCTTCTGCAGCTGTTCTCTGCCTGAGGAAATTGACATCTGAACATTAATTTCCACAGCTATAGAAAGTCTTGCATATTCTATACCAGGCTACTGTGAAGGAGAAATTTCTCCTGTGAGACAGAATAAATCTCCAGTATCCTTTCTCTCGCCATTGCTATCTGCTGAATGGGATTCTATCTAGTTTTCTCTAACTCACCAGTGTTGGCTGCATTTCTGATACATCTTTTTTTAATTTATCTGACTTTAGCTCATTATATGATGCAAATAATACTTAACAGGGGACAGGAGGGAGATCAGTTGAGGGTGCCAGAACTTATACCAGGCTGCCCAGAGAGGCTGTGGAGTCTCCTCCTCTGGAGAGATTCCAAACCCACCTGGACAATGCGATCCTGGGCACCCTGCTGTGGGTGACCCTGCTGGAGTGGGGGGTTGGATGAGATGATCTCCAGAGGTCCCTTCCAACTCCCCCATGCTGATGCTGGGATTCTGTGATTGCATGTAAATGGAGAACAAAGAAGTTGTACTCTGCATACTTATGTACAGGGGAAATTGGGAGATAAACATTTAAGGTCCCATACGGTACTCAGATAAAGGCTGAATGTTTTGTAACAGTTATCAAGAATTTTGTGTCAAACTTCCTGTTGGTACAAATAGCTCCAGGCAGGAAGAATGGCCAGTGTCCATCTCTGCCTGGCTTGCAGCTGGCCTGAAGAAGTTGTCTACCTGTGCTGCTAGTACTGTGAATCAAAAGATTTCTTAGGAGGGGACCCAGCTGTGCCTAGGCATTGTGCAAATACAGTGTCAGGGAACTGTGGCTCCAAGAATCCTAAATAAAGACTTGTGGGTTAGGAAGAAAGGACAAGAATAGATAATGCTCAAGCACAGTGACAGATGTAGTGGTGACAGATGTCCTAATGCTGTATTTCTAAGTGACTGCAGAGAGCAGAGTTTAATTAGGAAAGCATCGTCTGCAGGAAAAGGTGATGAACCAACTTCAGATAATCAAAGACTGCAGGAAGAACTCAGGTCAAAGAAGCACATTCAACTGCTTTAGCGGTCAGAAATATGACTTTTTCCCAATACTTTCATATAATCATAGAATGGTTTGGGTTGAAAGGGACCTTTCAGGGTTATCGAGTCCAATGCCCCTGCAGGGAGCAGGGACATCTGCAACTAGAGCAGGCCGGTTAGGGCTCTGAGCAACCTGACCTTGAATGTATCCAGAGACGGGGCTTCTACCACCTTTCTGGGCAGCCTGGTCCAGTGTCTCATCACCCTCAGTGTAAAACCTTTCCTCTTACATATAGTCTAAATCTCTCTCTTTTAGTTTAAAGCCATCACCCTGTGTCCTGTTGCAACAGCCTCTGCTAAAGAGTCTGTCCCCATCTTTCTGACTGGCTGCTTGAAGTACTGAAGTACAGTAAGATAAGGAGAGACAGACGGTTTGTTTTAGGAAAATTCAGATTATTCCTATTACAGCAGTGAATTTGGCTCTTACTTCAAAGAGAAGATAGTGGACACACCAGATTTATTTTTTTTTTTTTTTATTCAAGGCTAAGAGTTAGTGACAGTGTAGAAACCTTCTGTGGATGGCAGAGGATGGAGATGTTCACACCAATTGTGATCATATGGCATCGAGGTGAAGGGAAGAGGCCAACTTTGGGTAACCAGGGAGGAATATAGGTGAGCTCTAAAAGAAAGACTTTCAAAATCCAATGGAATCTCTGGATACTTGCAACGATTAGGAAGCTAGTGGTGTAGGGAGAGGGAGTGCTTTTGTTTGGCTTCTGTGTATAAAGTTATATATAAATGTATAAAGGGATGTTGCAGTATAAAAAGTGAACTTTCAGTGTACTGAATTCTTCCGGCTATTCAGGCAAAAATTACAGTAAAACCCCTTCAGAAATTAATAATCCAGATGCTTCTCTTAAAATATAAGACTTTAAAAATCTGTGTTGTACTGTTTCATTACAGACTTCATTGAGATTCTTCTCCGGATTACTTTAAGAGGCCAGAAGCTGAGATTTCTGTACTATGGATATTTTTGAATAGGGAACAGAAGAATATTGGCTTTTTCCCCCCACTCTCAGAAGGGCATAGAGGGCTGTATAGGTGTTTAAAGTGGTGGAGGGAAGTAGTTCCCCTTTACAACAAAGTAAATATGTATCTACTCAGATCCTGTACTGACTAGATGTGGAGCCAAGACAAGGTAAATGATTAATCAGTGTATAGGAATAACAGTATGAAAAAGGTTTTGCTCAGTTAGCGCTTTTAGAGGTGCTTTGGGCCGTTAGCAAGCAGGAAGGATGGGAGTTTAAATTTCTAGGAATCACAGAATGTCTGTGGTTGGGAGAGACCTTTGAGATCATCCAGTCCAACCTTTGATCTAACATTGCAAGCCCACCTCTAAACCATGTGCCTAAGCACCAGGTCTACATGCCATTTAAAATGCCTCCAGGGATGGTGACTGTGAAGATCAGGGTCTTTAGGCTGTTTCAATTGGAAGGAACCTACAACGATCATCTACCAACCTCATATTCTTTCCTCTATTAGAGCCTTCACAACTTGTGATGCAGCTGGCCGTGCAGTTGCGATAGCCTTCACGTAAAGCTGTCACAGAACCATATATTCATCTTGAGTAAAATGGGTGCCACCAATTACAATGACAACCTCAGTGACTACCTTGGATGTAATCGGGCATATTTGTGTTAACGTGGGTGAATTTTACCCCTACTTATCTGCATCTGTAAGGGAGGCAGAGAATTACTGTGCTTTATGAGGGTGTTAGGAGGGTGATGTTTTGCATCAAAAGTAGGTTTTTTAGTGATTTAAAGCAAACTCCTTCAACTATGGGCACCCTTCCAATTCACTTCCCCAAATCTCTGTCTTTGGTGGAGATGTGTGGTCCTTAAAGGTGCAAAATTCAAACAGGCTATCTTTAGATGAATTGTCCTAATACTTTGGGGGGGGGAAGCTTACTGTTTTATAGAAGTGAAGTGATTGAGACTGATGTGTTGAGTGATCTGTTGTTAGCTGATGAGGCCTCATGGTTTGGTTTAGTTTCTCTGGTTAAACTGATTTAATTCTTGTAGTTATCAGTTTACTTCCACATTAACATGGCAGAATTTTGGTGGTTCAAAGCTGTGAAGGAGATAGTGAGGGATGTGTGGAAGTATGTGGGTGATTCGACTAAATGTAAAGTAGGTAGATAATAGTTCACCTGTCCTGCTGTAATTTATAGATGATTGGTATGCATGAAAATCAGCTAATGAAAAACACTTTTCTCCCCGTTTCTCAGTAGTTCAAGGAGAGAAATCCCCTTCTGCTGTCTTGAGAGAAGCCTGAGGCTTGCCAGAGGTCACCCATCTTCTCAAACAGGACAATCCAGCATTTCTCTCTTTGCCCTGAGATGACTGGAGCAGTTCCAAATGGAAGCTGAATCATCCAGATTCCTCTCTTCCATTTTGTCCGAGTGTGGAATACCAATTAAAATGTTAATTTAACATTATCACAAGACCTATTCTAATGGTGAAGTCCAGAAGTTTGAACCACTTCTCTTACACTGCGATCTTCCAGGTTTTTATTCCATGGCCTTCAGTTTGCCAATATATTTGCCGTGTCTGAGTAGAGTCTGTCTTGGTGTTCTGTTGTTGAAAACACCTTTTATAATGAGTTAATTGAGATGTTTTTAAATAGAAGCGTTTTATATATTGTTGTGTTTGCAGTATTTAATGAACACTTTTTGAGGGACTCTCCCTAGACAGGTTAGTCAAAACCTTTGGATCTTGTGATTCAATTGCTGCTTGTGATTATTGCTGGAGCCACTTTGCCCAGATAGTTCCTGAGAGGAAATATATTTAAGTTGTTCTTTTTTTTTAAGAAAGGATAAAATGCTTAGTCGAGAACTCTTTACAGTGCCTTAAGAAGTTTGATAAAGTGTCATAGAATAGTGCAATTAACGGTCAGATATTGTCCTTTGTTCCCCCAAATCAATTGTTTTAATGAAATCCCTGTAGGTCAGGAGCAATCCCAAAGGCTGTACTGTTTTCTGTGTTGCTAGTGTCTAATAAATTAACTACTTCAAGAAGGAAGATGATGATGCATGTAGTGCTCTTGATGGGCTGCTCTAGAACCAGAGGTGAGGTGTCACCCAGGTTCAGCAGCTTTGTGTGTCATCAGTGCTTTGTGTCATCTACAGTGAAGCTTTCAAGTAGGAAATACAGTAGCTGAAAATAGAACAAAAAACAAGAAGCTGAAGGTTAAAACTTGACTGCTCCAAGTCAAGTGACAGGAATTGGGGTGTTCTGGGATGGCTTTGCTGTGAGGATCTTCCCGATGTTCCAGCTCTTCAACTGAACAATAATTTGCCTTTAATTGGCAGTAATACTAATAATATTGGGATAAGTTTGTCTGGTTTTGGGGTGTCTAATAATTTCAAGTTTTCCTCCTTTTCCTAAACTTAACTGGAAAGTTTAATGGTTTCATACTTCTTGCAGCTTCTATGGCTGCAAGCCGGTGTCACACTTTCTTACAGAGAAAGTTGGAGATTTTTACAAAGACTTGAGTTATTTTAATAATGTTTATGCAGTGTTGAGGCATGAGGTGGGCATGGTAGCCCTCAAAAAATTAACCGATTTTGATGCAGTCATGCTGTGGTACTAAAACATGCAGAGGGAATTCAGTTTTCTCCTGGTGTACTTGCACTGACGTAACATTTTTGTAGAATCTATTTCTGTCCTAAACTAGAAAAACTCCATCCCTGGAACCTGTTCAGTGAAATGCTTAATTTACCATCTCAAATCTGGGGCTTCCCTTGAAGGTGAGAAGAAGCTGGATTGCTTCAATAGTTCTGAAAGCTAAAATTTTATTTAGCAAAAACTATTGAACATCATCTGAATTCCTCTGCTCAGGTTTGCCTTTTGGTAAGTTTCTTTGTTTTGAGTCAATTTATTGAGGAAAAAATATTATAAACATTGTATTAACTTTATTAATAGACTGAATTAAACCTTCACACCTGGTTAAGCAACACAGTGACTTGAAGCAGCTGAACAAGTCCTCATCAAGACTTTCCCCAAGTGTTGAATTGTTTAAATCACATTCATTGATTTTCACTGTCAGTAAATGTAGGCTGAAGAAATTTCTTAGGGGTTACTTAGGTCTTGCCTTCATGACTGAAAAAAATCTGAGAATTTTAATATGGAATAAAATAGCCTTTTCCCTTTATAGATATCCAAACTTTTCAATCCACTTCCTTCCTGTGCTGGTTTCTGCCTATAATTTCTGCTCTCTAAAGCAGATGCGATTACTCTTGTGACTGATGAATGCAGCTTTTCGGCCACATTAATATAATCTAAATAATATGTATAGCTGCTGATACTTTTGCTCTTGGTGGTGATTTTGAGAATATAATCTATCTAGACAATATTGGATTGACCGTCGATGTTTGGGCGAGATCTTTCCCACATGTATATATTCTGAAGAAGGAATATCTTCACGTCTCAGTCTTTGGCAGTCTCAGTACAGGAGCAAGCTGCACAGGTAATTCTTGATCAAGACTTGTTTTAGGGAAGAAGCATAAAATATACTTTATTGAAGATCAGTTTTGTAAGCAGTTTTAAATTGGAATTAAAGAGTAACGTAAAATGACTTGATTCTATTCTATTCATTTACTGTTAAATTGCTGGTTTTCCTTCTGAATTTTATGCCTTTAAAAAACACCAGACCACTGGAATTTGGATACTCGGAAGTCTGGAGTGAAAAATAACTCATCACAATCCTGGGACTGTGTAGTACAGAAAGAAAGGAAGATAACCTGAATTTATCCCAGAAAGAGACAGACTAGGAGCTGAACTTGGTGGTTGCAGGTAGCAGATCATTAGACATGGCAACGAGTCTTGTCACTGATGTAATTTCTAGTGCTTGTATTGTGATTGTCATTAAAAATACTCAGATCTCAGGAGAAGATGGATGATGTATAGAAAAATTCAGGATTTCTTGAAGTACTTCAGGGAATAGGAATCTCTTGTTACTGCATTAAGTTCTTCAGATACTAAGTTTTCTTTTCAATGGTGGCAGAAAAAGGGACATTATTCTTTGTGGTGCCTTACTGCAGAGATAATGAAACGGATAATTTTGCAGGGAAATGTCACCACTGCAATATAATTCTGAAGAATCTGGGAGAATATTCTCATATGTGATGTATTAGCCTATCATTTGTAGTTCATCCTATTTTAACTGAAGTTATTTTTGGAAAGCATTATGTTGCAGCATTTGTAAGTGTATTCCTGTGGAAACTGCCCATGAATAAAGTTTCTTCTGGAAACAGATACTGTGTTAAAGTTAATATAAACCAGAAATTCATAATTACCTTTTGAACGGCTGCCTCTTGTTTTCAAAACATTTCTGTGGCAATTAATTTCTCATTTAAATTGAGAGCTTAAGAGTGGTGGTAAAATCTGGAAATCTATTTCACTGGATCTCTCTTCTTGTCAGTTTCTCACTTTTTCTTCAATAAATATAAGCAAATACTTCACAGGAGCACGGAACATACTTTTTGGTTATATTCACCTAAAGGCCACTGATTGTGGAGGAGTGGAATGCAGCCCCGAGTATTAATTTTTACTCGACACGCTCATTCCAAAACCAATTGTAATGTCCGGAGAGGGAGCCAATCGTGTTGATTCTGACTTTGTGCCAATATAAAACATTCAGAGCTGTTTTGGAAATGTCACTTTTATTATAACTGTTTTGCACGAATCTTGGGGTCTAGGATCTAGCTCCTAGCTCCTCCTTCTTTTGCAAGAGGATCTCAGTGTAGAGCAACAGTTGCACTTGCCAGCCCCGCTCCTTTAGAGAGCAGATCGGCGCTTCAGTGTAACATCTGTCCAAAGTGGCTTAATTGCTTCTGATCTCTGTGCGTAGCATTTTACATCTTCCAAGTCTTTTACAAACAGATAATTAGGTATGTGAAAATAAAATAGGGGGATGTAAGAATTGGATCTTATGAATGATTAATTACTGAAGGTCTCCTTGTGGATTTTTGCTCAGTGCTGTGCTTGTTTTTAGTGAAGTTTCTGAATGATAGTGTCTATATGTAATGCGTGCTTCAAAAAATAAATTGATCCCCGTAGGCTTTAACTGCCGTCACATATAAAGTGAATATTAAGCCACCCTTGCATGATGATAATGTAACTTAAACATCGGTCCTTTAAACTTGATAGGCTCAAATGTTAATATTGGCCTTTTAAACTTGATAGGTTCAAACTTTTGTCTAAGAAGCAAGCAGACTGCTAAGACAATTGAAATAATAAAACCAATCCCAACCGAACCACCACCCAGTTAATGAACAAACATGCAGTTAAATTTACAGGCAGAGTAAATATTTAATGGACCAAACTTTCCTTTTGGCTTTGTCCCCTGAATCTAGTTTAGAAACCATTGATTGAGCTAGAAGTGACTTGGCATTCAGTATATATTACAAGTCTCAATAATAAATTTGTTGCTTCACCACAGTGCTTAGTAATATAACTTTACATGAGTTCTTTTTGAAACAACCTGATTCAAAGGCTAAAGCCTTTTGGTGAAGATTAAGTTATCTTGGCATTTGCAATGTGTGCTAGCGTGTTTACACTGTAAAAAATACACATGTATTTGAACCGAAATGCTAACTGAAATTTTGTTACATTAATGCATAAAGGTAGAAATTTGTCTGTTATATAAACAACCACCATTTGCTTTTTCTTTGCTTGTTCTGCAAGCACCTTAGGAAGTGTTGATGTAATTGCATTTCTGCCTGAAGACTTTATAAGGATGAGGACTCCCTAAACATTTAAGTTGGATGTGCTTACAGCAAAGCTGCATGGATTTTATCACTAATAAACTGGAACAAAGTTGAGTTGTTAGGAAATTTCAACCTGAATGCCATGATCCAAAATTGATTCTTCGTTCAAAAGTTGCATTATTAAGGAAGTGTTTAGGCAGAGTGTTGGGGGGACTGTTGGAGTAATAATGGGGTGTTTTGGTAAAAAGCAAATACTAAAAGTCACCTCTTCTGACTTGGAACTCCTGTTTACTGCCCAGCTTCAGCTCAACCCTTACCTCTTTGAGAACATTTGAGTTAGAGCCCAGAGGATGTAGCTCCATAGCATGAGCACTTTGACGTATTTTGTGCAAGCCTCCGAGTGTCATTTTAGAGCCTGAATTAACTTTTAGTCACTGACCTGCTGAGAATATGACATTAATTTAGTCTTTCTTCAGTGGTACCATCTAGAACCCCATTCTACCTGTTTACCTTGATACTATTCTGTCTTTTATATTTATTCACTCTCTGATTTTTAAGCTGAATCTTGTAAATCCTCATACTCTGGCTCAAGGACACAAAACCATTTCCAAATAAACTACAACCAGAATGAAGAGGACTTTACTCTCCACAGTCTAGTACTGTTCTTCCTCCTTCCCTTCCCCCGTCATCCTTCTAACTCCTCTGCCTCCCAAATCTGGTCTTAAATGTATTTTGGTTTTGTTGATGGTTTGGTTTTTTTTTTATAGAAGTGTACATACAAACATAATGTAGCTTAGTATTATTTAATATTTATAATATTGTTAGGGACTGATCACATGGACTTCTGCACTACTTAATCTTTCTTCTTCCTTGTCATCTAGACTTGGTTACTGGGACATGTTTTACAGTATTTCCCAAGTTCTCTTATAGTTTCACAGAGGTGCTGCTTTGTCTTATCAGTATTTATGCTGAGGCTTAAAGAGCCTTGCTTCTGAAGCATTTTGTGAGCAGTTAAATAAAGTCCTTTGGAGACTATTTTAAGCCTAATTGAAAACTTGTTTTAAAAAGCTTTAACTATAAGATAAGGAAAGCTAAATCTTCGGGTTGTGGTGAAAAATATCTCTCCGAGTCTGTGAATGTTGGTGTTTTTTTCATTCCTGGCAAATAATAAGAGACTGTGCAGCAGTCTTTGAAATGTAAAGGTGATTTGTGAGTGCCTTTAACTAAGCATAATACCCCACCCCCTCCTCTTCCCCCCGTTTTCCTGGATATCTCACATAGCAAACATGAGCGTGAAATTTATCTTTCCTCTTCTCCAGTTTTAAGCTCCTCTGCTGTGGGCAAGAATAGTTACTATGCAAGATTGAAAGCATCTTGGAAAAAAACCAAACCGAAACAAAAAAACCTCAAACCAAACCAACGAGTATCATCAAAATGTGAGGATTTTCTTTTCAGAAATATTTAAAGGGTTAATATGCTCATGTGGGACTCCTTCACGCGCTTTTGAAATATGTTCTGTGTTTTTTAAAACAAAACTTGTGGTGACTGTTTATGAAAGACAGTCCTGTAGTTTTCTGCTGCTTCTAATACCATGAACCAGTGGTTGAGAAAGTCAGGAATAAAAACCAGTTTCCAGAATCCATTCTTGAGAGCCATAGTGGTAACAGAATTGGGTAACAAAACTCGGCATGGGGCCATATGGAAGTGGAAGGAGTTGTTTGTTTCCAGTGGAACAGTTTTCACTCAGTCAAAGTAGCGTAGATTTTTTTTTTTTTACTTGCATGTGCTCTCATTGTGTCCTCAAAAGGATCGAGGTGTGTCCCCAAGTGCTGTGGCCAGAGTCCTTGTCATGTCTCTTGTATTCTTCTTGATTTTTTTTTTTTTTTTTGTGACAGTGAACTGGTACTTGGGGATTCTCTTGGTGTACCTCTTAGGAGCTGAAATGCTTTGGGACCAGTCTCATCCCTCTTACAACTTGGGCAAAATTTCTGAGTCTCCTCGTTCTTTTGTTTTGCTTATCTGGGGATTTATGGCTCATGTTCTTGATCTTTTTGCTACCTTATCTTAATTTTATTCTTCCTCTTCTTGCTATCTGGTCATTTGAATGAAACCACGTTTACCACACCATGTAGCAATTGGCATATGCAATTCTGTTAAACCTCCCTCTGCTGTTGCCTGTTGCATATCTTTATGTGCATATTTAACTTGTACCATCTTAGCTTTTTTTTGTTACAGGTCTTTACAAGATTATTAGAGTCTTCCCCCAAGGAAAAGCTCCTAGCATGGTCTGCTATAGCTGTAGAAGGCAGTTTCTCTCTTCCACACTAGCTTAAATGGTGTCTGTTGGGAAATGGGCAAAGTTTTGCTTCTTCAAAATTTGGTTGTTTTCAGGCATATTTAGGCAGAATAACTGGCCCTTCTGTACAAAATGATGGAAAATTCAGAGCCCTAAATGTGAGAGATGACATGTTCTTCCTAAAAAAAACCTGGAAGTCCTTTATAAAGTGGCATTGTGTAACTTCCCAGATGCTTGGTGTTACACCAGATGAGGAAAACTGAAATTGCCTAAAGGTCCTCTTCTTTGTGATACTAATTTTGGCTCTGTGTTGTTTTAAGAAGTCTTTTAAACTGTGAAAATAGCATTGGTAATGTTATGTGGTTGACTCAGAAGTCCTCTTCAGAAAACTAGACAAGTGGCTTCATCTTCAGAACACAAGGCCTGTTCAGATATTTTAAAATATATTTTTCACAGCTGTGCTTAAGAGGTAACATTTCCCTGCCTTTAAAATTTTACTATCTCGACAGAATAATCAAACTATCGTATTTCGTTTGCTAGAATTCTAATACACTTGCATTTTCTTGTTCAGTAGTGAGGAGCTGACGTGTTTATTCTCTTCTACAGGTTAGTGAATGTGGTAGGGAAGAAAAAAAACCCCAGATTTTATAGGAAAGAATTTTGAAGCGTGCAACTGATTTTTTTTTTTTTTTTTTTTAAAACAGTCAGAGCTGCAAAGTCTGTAAACTGAGTGGTTATGAGATTGAACTAAAGGAATGACCCATGGTCAGTGTTTCATTTCTTCATGGCCATGACTTAGAAAATGGAACAAGATTTTTTGCATTGTGCCCTTTCACGTATTTCCCATTTTGGGGAGGAAAGTAAAGCTAACTACCGACAAAAGCCGCAAGAGGTAACGAAGCTATTTATCACCACGGATGTTTGTCACTGTCAGTTGGCTTGGTGTGTATCCCAAAGGCAGTCTTGCCCGTGCATTAATAATCAGTTATATTGTTCTGCTTTTACCAACTATGCCAGAGCTTATTAGGATTTACTTAGTGGAAGAGGTACCGAGGTTAAGTCATTACAGTTATGATTAGTCTCCACAAATTTTTATTGATTTGTGTGAATCCTTCATACACCAAAATACAGAGGGAGAAGCCTTGTCCAGCTTTACCTATTCGGGCCATGCCTTCTACTCTGGCCTGCTACAGGCCATTAATGACCAGTCTCAATGTGTGGTTTAGTTTATTGCTGATAAATAGCTTTACCCGGAGTTTGGTACCTTTATCTCAAACTCCTTCAAGAAATTGAAGTGTGGCTCTCAAACCAAATACAAAGTAAAATGGGATTCTGACATCTCTTAAGAATGCAAACAGGCTAATGTTGACTTTAAAAAAAAAAAAAAAAAAGATTGATAATAGAAAATAACTATTTCTGCCTCTTTTCCCTTTAGCTACTGCCAAACTCTAAATATAAGTGACAATTCTTTGCTTCTCTTGCTGGTCTTAAAATGCCTAGAGACAGCATAAAGTACATCCATATGCTGCTGAATACTTAGATCAGTGGCCCAGCAGGCTTTTATCCAGTCATCCTTCAGTATCTCACTGTCAGCTGTAAAAGTGCCTTTTCCTTTTTTTTCCATAGTGTGACATTTGGATCTTGGTGGAGTGGTTGCATAAAAGGTAGGATCCTTGGGGAGAATTGTTACTCTGCTTGTTAGAGGCAATTTCTCGTCCATTTTCTACCCCATGGGAATGTGTATGTGAGGTTTCACATAGGCTGAGCATTACTTCAAAGTGCATCATGTGATTCCATGGGGTAGTTTTTCAGGAGCTGTGGCGTCACGGATGCTGAGGCTGGCTGAAGCAAGATTTGGGGTGTGCTGCTCAAAAGCAATTAGCGAGGATCGTAATGAGGATGTTCAGGCAGGTGTTGCGCAAATGGACCCCGGTGCCTGAAGGACTGGTGTTTTGTGTTCAGGGGTTCTTCTCTGACGTGTAGGGAGGCTGTTAGGGTTTGTGTTGTGGGTTTTTTTTGGGGTGTTTGGTTTTTTTTTTTATGCAGTATGCATTTAATATTTTGGGCTCTGCCTTGTGACACTAAGGATGTTCTCTTGAGTGTTTTCTGTTGGCTGAGAATTTTGTCCCTCCCTTTTAGAGACATCGTCTGAACAAGTGTTTCCTGGGATCTGTGTCCCACCACTGCAGCTTGAAAGTCAAGAAAGAGTCTCAACAGCCAGTTGCAAGTATATTTTTCCACACCTTTCCTGGCTCACAGTTCCCCAAAAGGCTTCCAGAGATGTTAGTAGATGTTACTGATCAGCAGAGCCTAGTTCAGGACAGAAAATACACTTGGTCTTGCGTTCCAAGTATCCTGGGCTGCATCACAAGCCGTGTGGGCAGCAGGTTGAGGGAGGGGATTCTGCCCCTCTGCTCTGCTCTGGGGAGACCCCCCTGCAGTGCTGGG
>JAAGNO010016141.1:24899-35838 GCA_033439905.1 Ceryle rudis
CAGGAGAGACAGGGACCTGTTGGAGCAGGGCCAGAGGAGCCCCAGCAATGCTGGGAGGGCTGGAACCCCTCTGCTGGAAGGCCAGGCTGAGAGAGTTGGGCTTGTTCATCCTGGAGAAGAGAAGGCTCTGGGGAGACCTTCTTGGGGGCTGTCAGAAAGATGGGACCAGACTTTTTAGCAGGGCCTGTTGTGACAGGAGAAGGGACGATGTTTTTAACCTAAAAGAGGTTTTAAGAAGGTTTTAACCTTCAGACTGGAGAGAAGGAAGAAATTCTTTATGCTGAGGGTGATGAGACCCTGTCCCAGGTTGCCCAGAGAGGTGGTTGATGCCCCATCCCTGGAAACATTCCAGGTGAGGTTGGCTGGGTCTCTGAGCTACCTGCTGTAGTTGCAGATGTCCCTGCTCCCTGTAGGGGGGTTGGACTGGATGAGCTTGAAAGGCCCCTTCCAACCCAAACTGTTCTATGATTCTTTGGAAGGGAGGTGTGAAAATTTGAGAAACCTGGATGTTAAACTGTGAAAATATGAGAATGAGCCAGCTCAGCTGTCAAAGTGGGAGATGGAATCTTCTAGCCAGGTGTGACCATAAGACCTCTCCCAAAGGAACAGGGAGCTTTTATACTAGCCTGTTTGTACGCTCATTTTTTGGCGGTTCCTGCTACTCTCTTTTTGAGTGGCAGAAATGATACTGTTCATGGTTCTTCCCTGAGCTGCTTTTTTTCCTCATCATTATGAGCAGGTTCTATTGGGGAAGGGAAGTCTAACCTGAGATTTTTAGAATGAAAACCAACAAAGTTTTTTTATTAACCAATATTTAGTACTAGATTTCCCTGCCCGTGGCCGAGGGGGTTGGACTAGATAGAGGGTCTTTAATGGTCCCTTCTAACCCAAACGATTCTGTGATAGCTCTTTGGCCAAATATGTGCAGAAAACTGAAATGGTGCACAGTAGAAATTAGGCTGGGAGAACTTATAGTGCAAGATTGAGACCGTAGTTTCACAGAGCTGATGTTTTCTGTGTATCTCTTATAGTAATATGAGAGGGCAGGGGGGGAAGAAGAAAATCTGGACGAGAAACTTGACACTAATTCTTCTATTAATGCAGGAGCAGAACTTCTCAAATTCCCTTGAAGATATTCACAGTTGTCTTGTGGCAGACTGAACTCAAAGGACAGTTTTCCCATGGAGCATAGTACTCCTGCAAATGTAATACTTGGGCCAAAATCTATTGCAGAATCCTACTGGTAGATGGTTGCTATATCCAGGGCAGCTTTTCAGTCTTTGATTCCACCAATCTTCCATGCTAATCCCTCTGGATGAAGCACCTAAAGCAAGTGTATCAGCATAAATAATCTGTCTGTAGGGCTTTCACTAGTGAGTAAGAGTCCTGTTCCTATTTAATAAATCAATCAATGAAATAACTATTGTCAGGGCTGTCAAAGAACATGTTTTACTGTTGAGGCAGGATCCTTTCCAGTCGAAGTCTGAGTGTGTTGAACTGGTGGTTTCCTTAGGATGGATTTAAGAAGTCAGGTTGGAAAAACTGTTGTTACTTAACCAGTGTTGAAATGTTATGGGCCTTGCTGGTAATGGTTATTAGCAAGCCCCTGGGAAAAAATTCTTTCTAGGTCAAAAGAGTGCTTCAGCCTCAATTTCCTTCTGTCTTGGGTGAAGTATTTTGGCACAAGCAGGGCCTCATTGCTTCTGTCAGGGAAACAGTGCTGTGTACAGTCTTCTGAGGTACTCAAAGAAAAGACTGAATGAAAATTGATGTTAATGAGCTTTTCAGACTAACATGTATTTTCATAGTCATCTTTTTTTATAAGGCAGTTACTGAAGTGTTAATCATTTGATTACTGGTTGTTGTAGATAAGGGAGTAATTGGTCCCCTTTTGTACATTACGGAAGTGCTTGACAGGAAAGAGCAGTCGGCCGGGCAGCAGGCATGAAAACTCTTGTTTGTGTGGGTTATTGCCTGGAGAGATTGACGGGCACTAAACCCCCTTTGCTGTGATGACATCTGGGTTGTGACAAAATTATAATTCCTATTTGTTTCTCAGCAGCAAGGTCCCAAGTGCTTGTGAAGCTTGGGTAATTTTGGGCATCGCTTGAAATGCTTATTCATCAGTTTCTATTAGTAGCCATTAAAAAATTAATCTTTGGCTGTGGCCAGGGAGAAGGAGTAGAATTTTTACCTCAGTGACAAATATCTTCTTAGACCTCTGACTAAAGCTATTTTACTGAGACTTGAGCTGCAAATTTCACTGATTTCCTGGGGTTATAACAGTAGTCAATATTTTTGCTGTAACCCTTTAGAATCCTTTAGGAAAATCATATCACGCCCCCTGTCTCTGAAAGGAAAAATGTTGAGTGAACAGTGATGCATTTGAAATGCAGGATGGCTGCATATTTTATTTTATTTTTCTCCATATACTCAGTGTTTAAAATGGTGTGACTGATAAAGAACTCGCTTCCTTTCTTTGTGTCCCTGTTAGTGTAGCATGTGAGAAGAAGCTGCAGATGATATCAGCCATTCACATAATAGCTTTATGTGTGCTCATCTGCTAGGTAGGTGTCATTCCTTGTTATATCACGCTCGTTCACTCGACTCTGTTGCTTCCCTTCCTGCTGTTCTTCACCAGACAGTCATAAATATTCATGCCTGCTTCCTACCATCCACTTAGGCATGTATACCTAGCTTATGGTCTGTTCTAGTTTGTTAAATGCAGGCTTTTTTTAACACTGGAGCACTGAAGGCTGCCTAGTGAGCTAAAAGGCTGATGTCACAGGTTCTGTTTTGTGAAGTTGCTGATTACTGCTGAGATATTGAGGCTTTAAAATATTTTGCTTGGAAATTCTTCCCTTGTAATGAGTTGACTGAAGTTCAAGGTACTTGGTTGTTATATGGTGAAAATGGAAATGTCCACAGTGGCAAAATTCTAACCCTACTGTTTCTTAATTGTAATAAGGAGTCTTTTCACCCTAAGGAGATGCTCAGCTGTAATAAAACTGTCTCAGCTTGCCTTGAAAGTCTGGTTTGGATAAAATTTTTGTAAGGACTAAGGGAATCATATTTGCAATGAGAAAATAAGTAGCTTTTGTTCAGTATCTTTCAGTAATTTAAAATACTCGGGGCTCTGTACAGAGGGGAGGGGAAAGGGTGTTTCTGTGGCAAATTACTGCCACGGTCATTTCACTGGTTCATTGCTCAGGTGCTGTATCTCATTAAATTCATCACCATTTTGTGTAGAGCCCTTTCTCTCAGTGTTCTTAACTGGGGCAATGTTATTCCCGTTCATCTGGGAAGGTGTTAAAATGTGCATTTAAAAAAAGCCAAACCACAAGGCATCTTAATTTGTAAGAGGATCAGCCTCCCTTCCCAGCACCTTCCCTGAACGGGAGCAAAATGTTGAGAAGCACATCTTAACCTGAGCCAGAGGATTGGGCACTGATATTAATTCGCATTATGAATCTGGGATTCGGAGTTTGTAAAAATGTTAAGATGATGTGTAAGGTCCAATACTATGTCCTGGGATGAACAAAAATAATAGGTATGCTTCAGGATTACCATGGGCTTCCAAAAGTTTCTCATATTTTCAAGTCGGTTAATTTCTTTAGAGTTATTAATTTTGATTGCTTCTAGTATAAATAGTCTCTGAACAACTGTAGTGATGACTGTGATTAGTTATCTCTTACTAGTTTGGTCAACTGGTGGCTAAGAAATGTACATAGAAGATATGAGCATGCAAAGCACGCCTCGTCCTGTAGTTCACTAAGGCTGGACAGGCTGCCGTGGGAATAAAACTGGACTATGGGAATCCTCCACTGCCAGTTCCTGAGGACTCATCTGTGTTAAAACTTCTGACAAGAAGTAATGCCCGGCCAATCCAAGCTGCCGCAACAGAGTATGATGTGAAATGGCTCTGCCACAGAGGTAGATGTGAAAGATGTGCGAAGGTTAAATGTTCAGCTGGGAAAGGCGCTGCATCTTTTCAAAGCTTAGGAAGGAAGAGGTGGTAGAGAATTCCAATTGACCTTACACTAGTGGATTTTAGTGTATGTTTGCTCATGTTTTATTATCTTGATCAGTCACTCTTAATTTGGGGGGGTAAAGGAAGAGAAGAGGTGTAAGGACAGGGTGTTGTTGATGGCAGCTGCTTCTCCTGAATGGAGATAGTTTTGTATGAAGTAACACTCTAAGGGAGTAGTTTAGTCCTTAGACTTACCTTCTAGACATTAGGGTGCTGGTTTTGGCATAGAATCACAGAATGGTTTGGGTTAGAATCGACCCTTCAAGGTCACCTATGCCAACTCCCCTGCAGTGAGAAAGGACATCTTTAACTGAAGCAGGTTGCTCGGAGCCCAGTGGAGCCTGACCTTCTACACTTCCAGGGATGGGGCATTGACCACCTCTCTGGGCAACCTGGGCCAGGGTCTCACCACCATCATAGCGAAGAAGTTTTCCTTATATTTAACCTAAATCTACACTCTTTCCCATGCCTTTTGCAGACTTGTAATTTTGATAATTATTGGAATTCCTGAATAGCATGAAACAAACATGGCAGTGTATTGTACAGCTGTGTGGATGGATACAGCCGCGCTCCAACGTGCAAGGTGTAGGTTGCGTACCTCAGGAGCGGCCAGCTATTACCTGCTCTGCTTCGTGGGGACAAGGCACTGTTTCTCAAATGGAGCGCTATAGACTACCAGCAATTCCCGAGGCCAAAATAATTGATCCAGGACTGTATCAAACAGTTTTCAATAATGCTTTTAATTAAAGGAGGAAAAAAAAAAGTGCTTTGTTGTGGGTGGTGACCTAAAAAAGAAATTAAAGATTGGCAGAGATTCATTAGCCTAGAAAGGTCAGCTACAGTTGTCTGACATTGTTATTGATTGTCTGCCTTTCTAGAATTACTTTTCGAGGTAGGATGCCATAGAACCTACACAAATAAACTGCCAAAAAACCCTTTCTGAATTGGTTGCTCTGTTGTCTGTCCTTCTTTCCCCCCGACTTCAATCATGTACAAACTGCTGGCCGTTGCCAGCAGCGTCTTCGCCGCTGTTTTTCACTGCGTGGTGATTCACAAAGCAGCTGTTGGTTTACTGTGCTCGCTGCCCGACGTTTGCTGTGTGTGGAGGTTTGTGCACTTCGGTTGTCTGCAGCGTGTAGAAGTTGATTTTAAGTTCTTGATAGACTTTGACTTTTTTTTTTTTTCATTTTAGAAGTAGTCTTATGATTGACCAAAATATCTACCAAACTGCCAGAGAAATACATAAATATCAATGTTGTGCATCAGCAAGTTATCTGCAGGCCTTCACTTGTCTGTAGTTCCTGGGTAGAGCAGTATAGCTGGAAATTTCCTTTGTCAAAGAAGTTGCAACTAAAATAGGAGTGACAAAACTGCTGGAAGTGTATTAAGTGGACTTTCTGTTCAGAGTATACTCTTTGCTCAGGGCTCCCTGTGCTTCACTCCGTTTGAAGTTGATGGATTCACTGTAGGTACTTTAATTTCCTTTGCCTGATCTTCATGTGTTTAATACAGGCCTCAAGCTTGAGTCCGTTGTTTGTTCCATTTCAAATGAATATGAAAAGTAGTATCAGTTACAATCCAGGTGAGTTTCCTCTTCTCTGGGATGAATGAAATCAAATATGTTTTAAATAGAAAATGATAGAATATCTCTTTAATTACTAAAATTATTTTAAACAAACTAATTTCTTGTTTTTCTAAGTCTTGTTTGTTGCCCTGTAATTCCCTGGCTATTCTGTGTTAACTTCCTAGACAGAATGTTAAATTCCTTCTTAAAGAAGCAAATCTGTTTAAAAGGACAAGAGTATCATTTATATTTTAGATCTTTAACTAGGCTGGGAATAAATTGTGTTAAAAGAGGCCATCGGAACCATTTTCTTTGTACATAAAGGAGCCATTGCTGCTTCAGTATAATGCAAGAACCACTGAAGTAGCACCAAAGCCACTTGCACAATTTTTGTAGTGTTAGCAGTACAAAATGTTTTTATTTCCTGGAATCAATGGGGGCAGCCGTTCCAGTTCGGCAACCAGGCTGGGAGGGCATCCTTCAGCCAGCTTTGTATTGCGTAGCCAAGATGTGCTTTGAAAATGTCTGATAAATGTTCATTTAATATTGCCCTTGGCTCAGAAAAAAAAAAAAAGAAAAAGAAATCTATAACCATACTTTTTTGCACTGAGAATAACTTTTTTTTTTGGTACTGGGTGCCGTAGTTTTAATTGCAAACAAATCTGCTTATAAAGCATGAGGCCATGGATGTATTTTGAGGTGTTTTATTCTTTTGAGGGCTTTCTTCTGATATTTTTTGTTTAATTTATTGGGGACTTAGGGATGCAGAAAACTGGCTCAGATGGTCCTTTGTTCTGATCTCATCTGGCATCTTGCATCAGCAAAGAAATGGCAGAATAAAAGAGGTTTGACAATAGAGCAGAAGTGGAATCAATGGGGGAAGAGAAGAACTGCGGGGTGAAAAAGAAAATCTCTAATTAGAGCAAGAAGGCGAGACCGTGTCAACTCTGCCTTTTACCTCTGCTCCCTGTGACTAGACTCAATGCTATCCTCAGAGTTTCTCAGCTGTGACTGGGGAGAAACTTCATCTTACTGAGAATTTGTCAGATGAAGGCAGTCTGCTGGCTCTCTCCGTGTCTTTGGGATAATGAATGAGTTTTGTTTCTTGCTTTGGGGAACTGGGTAAAATTTCCATACTTGACAGTGAAGAGCAGAGGAGGAATTTTTATTTTTAAATTTTTTTTTAAAGAATCTGCTTTAATCACTGTAATACAGCATTTCTGTTTTAAGAGCTTAGGCTGACATACCTAAAAATATTCTTCTTGATTACTGGGTCATACAGATCGTTTTAAGTCGACTATGAACATCCTCCTTCGGGGGCTTCTTTTTAAATAAAAATAAAAAACTGTTTTTCGTGCATTCATAATTCAGTAGATGGTTTTTAGCAGTGCTTTTTCCTCTCGTTGCCTTGGGCTATTTTTTCCAGCTCTGGACTAGCAAGTTCTCTGATCCTGAGCTTTAAATATTTGAGTTTCAGTAACTTTTTTAAGCATTGGCTCTGAAGCACCAGCAAAACTGAGCATGATGTGCTGCTGGTAGTCAGAAGGTCTTGGAGCAGTAACTTTCAACAGGACTTCTTGGGTAGTATTGGGTTATCTGTTTTGAGAGCTGAGGGCAGATAGGAGTTTGACTTCTCCGTAAGAAATACTGTTCCTTGTCATCACCTCAGTTATTGTTGGATAAGCTGTGCTGTGGTGTGTTTAGTAACGGAAATAACTCCAGTAAAGATTTTTGAGGTGAGCTTATCTGTGAAAGAAAGTTGTGATGTCACTGGGATTTATCCTTCAAGCAAATCTTAAAGGAGTCTTGCAAAGGGCAAGTAACTTTTTGGGATTACAGTGTGATGTATCTATCAACTATGTGTGACAAGAAGGCTTTCTTCATCTTCTTCTCTTTAACTCAGGCTTTTAGCAAGTTGGATCTCGGTTAACCATGTCTGTCTTTGAGAACTGAGAGAGGTCAAGTGGAATTTTTCAGCTTTACAATGAAAAGGGCAGATTGATTATTTATAAGATTATTTTACTTTGCAGGTTTTTATTTTTTATTGCTGGCGCTTTGAAAGTGCTAAATGACGAGTATGAACTCAGGGATTTGTGACTTTTCTGGAAGAATCCCTGAACAAGATGTGACTCTCTAGTGTAAGATAGGCAAGCACATGCCTAAAAAAATGAACTGGGGATGTAAGGCCTGCTTCCCGTACATTGTACAGTAGAAGTAGCACAATCCTAATCACCCTTTCTTTGTAGGTCACTTCTGACTGTTGCCTGAGCCCTTTGCGAACTCTGCCTAGCAATAGATGACCTTCTAATCCTGTGCAGGCAGGGGGATGATTTGTATTATCTACCGGGTCTCTTCCATCTCTAGCTCTTGTGTGAGTCTTCCCCAGTTACTCGTTATGACACATGGTGTGAAATGCTGCTCACAGAGCTGCCTGTAGCAGGTCTTCCGCGTGAGCTAGCGTGGAGGAGTTGTTGGTACCCACCATTAATCAATGATGTTAGTGGTGGTTGGTGTTGGACATGCAAACCTGCATCATGTGAGGCCCCAGAAGCGAGACAAGGCGGTCTTCAAGAATCAGATGAATGACCTTGAAATCTCTCCTGTCACTGCTGTCAGATCAAAGCTGCTGGAACCATGAGATTAGCGTATTGATTTCATCTTGCAGATGAATGCTCTTTCTGAAATAAGTGCTAGGCAGTGGCTCAAGGCTTCCAGACAAAGAATATCGATCAGGTTGACTCAATTAGCTGTTGAAGGCTTTGAATCTGGGCCCCTGTAGTTAATGGCAATTTCACTGATAGGAACTTTACGGGTTCCCATCTTTTCACTCAGTTCTGTGTCGTGGATACTTTGCTGCCACTGATTCGATTCAGTTGCTGATTTAGGAGGATGTTAATATTTGGGTATCTACTTGTTTCTGTGCTGAACCGGTGATCAAACCATTTCTTTGAGGAGTTTCCAATTTTATATATCCAGTCCCATAATGGTTTACAACATTGCAGTTTACCAGAATTAATGTGGATGAATGCTTCTACTACTTGTCTCGTGCAGCAGAACACTCCTCTCTCTGCTCATCCCCCAGCCTTCCAGAAAAAAAGCACCAGGCAGGCTGTGCAGTGTGTACTACTGTGTGCTCTTCAGGTTTGAGGGCTAGGAGGGTGAGTAGCTAGCTCAGGATGGGAGCCACTGGTGATCCCTCAGTCCATATTCTTCCCACAGCAGGTATAGCTGAAGAAAACCATCTGAGCAAGTCAGATACAAGCTTTAAAGTTTCCCTTGGAGCTGGTTGCCTTCTCATCCAGGAGTGTACATTGATAATCTGTGCATTTAAGCCGTGGTGTCTGAGCCACAGCTGCGTGCTTAAGAGCTGGGTGTTGTGGACTTTGTTTTTCTTAGATCAAAAGCTCAAAGGAGCAGAAAACACATCTAAGAAACCTGTGCTGCTGCTGTTGTTCAGCCACTTACTGACAGAAGAGTTTCCAAAACCGATGTTCAGGTGTACTGGTGGAACAAATGGCTTCTTTGGTTAATCACTTTATTTTCTTAGCTTCCCTCCACTTCAAAAAAATTCTCAGATGCCTTGCCTGTAAATTCCTACAATGGAATGACATCTGACAACTCTGCGAGCCAAGGAAGGGAGGAAAATCCCCTGCCCAGCCAAATAGGTTATTTCAGAGTTTAATTGCCCTCACTGTCCAAGTTACATGCCTGTTCTGGTAGGACTTTGTTTGGACATGGCTTTTAGCTGTTTGATGTTGATATGCGGAAAGAGAAGAGGCTGGAGACCACATTTGCTTATCACCAAATTAATTCTCTGCTGTCGGTCACCTTCAAGTTACACTTTGTAAACTATACAAACTGCCTTTTTTCTTTCAAAAACGCTCCTTCCTAACTCCCGAGTTGAGTTTTTTCCTCTCTTCCTGTAACGCAGCTGTCAATGTGTCCAGAAGCAGCCCCCTTGCTGCTCCAGCCAAAGCTGTGCTCTGCAGTAAAACCCCATGTGCAGCATTTCCTCCCCCACCTTTATTCCTTCAAGGATAATGTTAACTTTTTTTTTTGATCCCGGCAGCATACCAGAAATATTTTGGCCTAAAGGATGCCGTATGTTATTGCATCGCTGACTAATGCTGCTGTGGGCATATTTGTGTGTTGACATTTTTCTAAGAGACTAAATTAACTCACTAGATTTAAAAAAAAAAAAAAAAAAAAAAGCGTAATGAAGCAAGGCTGAAGTCTTGACTGTCTCATCTGCTTCCTTTGGTTTAAACCCCTGGATTGCTTACCCAGTTGTTTGCAATTGGTATTTGAAACAGCCAGTTGTTCTTGTCTGTGCGTATTACCTTGTGCTACTTCTCCCTGCTGAGCTTCATTTTCCTCTTGAAGACACTTCTGCATTTCCCAAGATTATTTTGTATTCTGATTCTGGCCTCTGACTTGCTTGCAATCAGTCCCAAATTAATGCCTTCTGTGCATTTGATAAGCATAGAGCCAGTGAGATGGAATAGAAAGCAAGTGAAAATATGTAACAAAATGGGATTCAAACTCTTCTGCAAATCCTCAGTCAGTAAATTTGGTTCTTATTTTTCCAATGTTCTTTATTGTATTTTTATTTATTTTTAAAATCATGCACATAGAAGCTTACACTCTCATACGGCATTCTGAATAAGAACTGATTTTAAACCAAAATTCATCCAAGAGCACAGGCTCAACTCCAAAAGCAAATGGTGAGCTGTGGCTCCATGGCCCACCCTTGTTGCTCTGCCATGGGAGGGGAAAAAGATCAGGTAAGTTGTGTGGTAGGTGCATGATGAGGTTTCCCTTCATAGGGGATTATCCTGACTGGGAATTCAGTTTGTAGTTAGCATGTTTACTTGGTGTACTCACAAAATCTTAGAATGGTTTGGGTTGGAAGGGGCCTTTTCAAGGCCATCTAGTTCAAACCCCTGCAGGGAGCAGGACATCTGCAACTAGAGCAGGTTGCTCAGAGACCCAGCCATCCTCACCTGACATGCTTCCAGGGATGGGGCCTTGACCACCTCTCTGGGCAACCTGGGCCAGGATCTCACCACCCTCAGCATAAAAAAAAAAAAATATCCTCTCTCTCTCTACTCCAAATTTCCTTCTTTTAGTTTAAAACCATCCCACCTCATCCTGTTGCTAAGACCCTTGTGGAAGAGTCCCTCTCCATCTTTCTGATAGGCCCCATTAAGGACTGAAAGGCCACAAGAAGGTCTCCCTGGAGCCTTCTCTTCTCCAGGCTCAACAACTCCAACTCTCTCAGCCTGGCCTCCCAGCAGAGGGGTTCCAGCCCTCCCAGCATTGCTGGGGCTCCTCTGGCCCTGCTC
>JAAGNO010016142.1:0-59667 GCA_033439905.1 Ceryle rudis
GGTTTTGTTTTGTTTGTTTAAGATATGCCTCTGTCCAGATTCTTCTTGCAGAAGATTTATGATGCTTAAATTTGTGCTATATTATAAAATATGATAAATTAGAAGAATAAGGGAAAGTTAATTTATCAAACTTCAGTCTTATATAAAAAATGTATAAAATTTTGAAACAGTTTGCCGCAGAACTTCATGATATTGAACTCTGGTATGTAGTGTTATTTCATCTTTATTTTGTTCCACTTTTATGATTACATAATTGAGTTACAGAAAAGTCAGAGGTGTCTGTTAAGTTTTTCCTATGCTTTGCAGTATTTCAGTAAGCACAAATATATTAGGCCCACAGAGATTGTTCTGTTTTTCTTTCAGTAAAACTCCAGGTTGTAATGGTGATTCAGTACCTGCCTTGTCTTAATATAACAGATGTTGCACTTATAACCTTGTATTCCACATTTTTTAAGAATTTGTCCTTTCAAGTTTCCGAAGAGTTATTTCTAACAGTGGAAGTTTGGTTTTCATTTTGCATTTGACATAGAATTTTCATAAATTCTGGTGTGAATGATGATGTCAGTATCTCCAGAGATCTTACCAAGTGAGCTTACTTTTACTTTCAGTGTATAAAAGAATTATGTTTGCTGCTGCTTAACCAGTCTCTCCTGCTGCCATCCCTGAAACTGCTGTTGGAAAGCAAAGATCAAGATCTTTACACTGTGGCACTGGAGCAGATCACAGCTGTTGCTAAGGTATGAGCAGTTGAATTAACCATCTCTCAGAGTCTGAGGCAATAAATTAGCCTTTTTATCTTCATAAAGTAAGCAGAGACTATTGAGAACCTTATCATTATTAAGATTTTCCACAGTAAGCAGTAACAACAGAGGGCTAGTAGGATCTTTTATGTATACTTGAGGTGATTAAAACAGCACTTTCTCTAAATTTTCTAGTACGTTATATTAAGTCAGTGTGGTGGAACAGAAACTATTTTGTGATATGAAGTGGGTTGTTATCTCTGTTCATATTCTAGCACTTTAGGGGTTTTTTAAATGGTAATATAGTACATCAGGTGAGTTAGCTTATTTCTGACATACTTGGCAATCTGTTTATATACACGTGGAGAGCTGTTACATCACTGGTTTTCTTGTAGAAAAGTTAAAATGTAAGATGATATATTTGGGAATGTTCATGCAATTCGAACTAGGTTTTTTTCAATACTGCAGCAAAGATTCAGGAGAAAAAAAATCTAAATGCTGTCTTTCTTTGGACAAAAACTGAAAGACACTACTTTTATATATTGTTATATAGTGATATATACTCTCTTTTTTGTGTGTGTGTGTATTCACTTTTCAGTTAAGAAGGAATACCTAAAAAGTTGAAAGCTAGTCTTCTAGACAAAAGCATTATTTTATCTTTCATATTTTTTAATTAAAACTGAGCTAGATTTAAAAGTTCTTGAAGCTCGTAATTGAACTTGTGCGTATACAACCTGTTAGCTCTGATCTACAATCTAGCACTCTATTAGTGAGAAGGGGAATGGCTTTCCTGTCTGGCTGAATAAACTGCATTGAATGTCTCCAGAATTATAACATTTAGGAAGGAAAACTTTATCTCTGTTATTTTCTAATGCTGCACCATATCATAGGGAGCTCTTGATTGTGTATTACAATATGAAATAATAGTTGATGGTAAATTTTCCATATACTACTTCAAAATGTAACTGCCCATTTGGATACAGAAATGGCACTATGCACATCTCTTTAAAAATAAGCATCCCAAAACAAACTTTAAAAATGTGATATGTAGGATTAAAGATTGAAATGGTAACTCTGAGACACACAAGGTAGGCAAACATTCCTTGTTTCTGTAGGAGCTTTCTAGGGCAGGCCCTCTGGTCTAGTTATATTAATTGCCACAAGTTTTTCAGATTCCTTGGTTGCAATAAATAGTGCTATCCTATCCTCTACTTTCACACCATTCTCTGTTCCCTAGGAAAGATACTCTGCATTCTTCTCTTTCCCTTAAGTCTGTCTTCCTCACTTATTTCTGCTTATGTGCTGTGTCTTTCCTTATGCTGCATATTGTTTTCCAGAAGCTTTCTCTTTTTGTATCCATTGGATAGGCTGAGAAAAGATTTATCTCCTTTCCAGATCACAGCAGTGAAGGCTAGTCAGAGAAGCAATAAATCTGGAAGGATAGGGTCCATCTCAGATGTTGCTGATTTTCCTACAAAAGGACTTACTTAACCAAAAAGCACCAGCTTTTTTAACCTGGTCTCTATAAACATTTAGAACAATAGCATGGAAGGTGGCAGGGTGTATTATATGTAGTACCTATCTGCTTATATCAAAATTCCAGTACCTTAATTAGCTTCCATTATGAGTTTGGAGTATCACAGAATCACAGAATGATAGGGGTTGGAAGGGACCTTGAAAGATATCTAGTCCAACCCCCCTGCCAAAGCAGGATCACCTAGATTAGGTCACACAGGAACGCATCCAGGCTAGTTTTGAATGCCTTCAGAGAAGGAGACTCCACAACTTCCCTGGGCAGCCTGTTCCAGGCTCTGTCACCCTCACCGTGAAAAAGTTTCTCCCTACGTTTACATGGAACCTCCTATGTTCCAGCTTGCACCCATTGCCCCTTGTCCTATTATTGGACGTCACTGAGAAGAGAGTATTTTTTGTGGTCCTAAAGTCTGCCATCCCAGTGGAGGTAGGGGACGGCTAGAAATCATGGAAGCATCTGGGAATGGTAAGGTACGAATTAGGCCTTCTCCCCACAAAAAGAGTGACGGGATCAGTAGCCCAAACAAAATGCATCTACACCAGTGCACACAGCATGGGCAACTAACACAAAGAGCTAGGATCCATGGTACACCAGGAAAACTCTGATGCTGTCACAGAAACATGATGGGATGATTCGCATAACTGCAAGTGCTGCATTGGAGAACTATAAACTCTCAGAAGGGGTAGGCCAGGAAGGAGGTGGTGGAGCTGCCCCATATGTTAGGAGGTGCTTTGACTGTCTAGAGCTTAAAGATGGTGATGATAGGGTTGAGTGTTTATGGATAAGAATGGTGTCAAGCCAGCAAGGTTGATACTATGGTTGGAGTCTGTTATAGACTGCCCAAGCAGGATCAGGAAGCAGACAAAATGTTCTATGAGCAGGTGGGAGAAGTCTCACGATTACTCCTACTTGTTCTCACGGGGGACTTCAACTTACCAGATACCTGCTGGAAATACAGTACAGCAGAAAGGGAACAGAAAGGAGGTTCTTGGAGTTTATATAAGATAACTTCCTGACACAGCTGTTGAGAGAGCCAACTAGGGGAGGTGCCCTGATGGGCCTGTTGTTTGTGAGCAGAGCAGGACTTGTGGATGATGTGAAGATTGGAGGCCATCTTGGGTTAATGGGCCAAGGCCAGTGGTATGAGGTTCAACAAGGCCAAATGCCAGGTCCTGCATTTGGGTCACAACAACCCCATGCAGCTCTACAGGCTTGGGGAAGAGTAGTAGGAAAGCTGCCTGGCAGAAAAGAACCTGGGGGTGTTGGTCAACACCAGCTGGATATGAGCCAGCAGTTGTGCCTAGGTGTCTGAGGAGAACATCCTGGCTTCTATCAGAAAAAGTGTGGCCAGAAGGACTAGGGGAGTGATGGTCCACATGTACTTGCACTGGTGAGGCAGCACCTCATATACTGTGTTCAGTTTTGGGTCCCTTACTCCAAGAAGGACAATAAGGTACTGGAGCATGTCCAAACAAGGGCCGTAAAGCTGGTGGTCTAGAGAATGAGTCTTACAAGGAATATCTGAGGGAAGTGGGGTTGTTTATCCTCAAGAAAAGGAGACTCAGGGGAGACCTTGTGCTCTCTACAACTACCTGCAATGAGGTTGTACAGAGGTGTGGGTCTGTCATAGCAAATAATAGGACAAAAGGAAATGGCCTCAGGTTGTACCAGGGGAGGTTTAGGTTGGATATTACGAAAATTTCTTCACAGAAGGTGTTGTCAAGCACTGGAATGAGCTGCCCAGGGAAGTGGTGGAGTCGCCATCCCTGGAGATATTTAAAAGACATGTAGATGCTTAGGGGGACATGGTTTAGTGGTGAATTGTCAGTGATGGGTTAATGGTTGGACTTAATGATATTAAAGGTTTCTTCCAACCAAAATGATTCTATCATTCTGTTTTCCAGATGAGTTTGACAGTCTAGCAAAGAACCATAAGGTTTTCTGAAGTGTTCCTATTCCCTTTTCTTTATACAAATAAACCACACATTCCTGAATTTTCTACAAAACATAATTTTATAAATATTAACCACAAAAACAATAGTAGATTCGTATATTGATATTTTAGTTTTTCTATCTGTAGACTGTATGTAACTTTATGTCTGTACAGCAAGGCTTTTTCTAACTGTTTTTAAACAAGATCTCATTGAAAAGCAAGTGGGGATCTGATATATGCATGCACTTTCTCATCTATATGTTCTTGTTAACCTTTTAAAATTGACTTTTTTGTTAACAGATGAAAGCTGCTGTGTAAGTGACTGGCTCTGAAGCTTGCCAGCAGGAATTTATTTCTGAGTACATTTTATTTAACTGTTTCTAAAGCATAATGCTCTGCAGTAGCACTTTCTGAATGATTACTAATTGTATTGCTCTCTTAACCGGCCTTTTCTTTCTGGTGTGCTAGAGCTTTCAATTTTCTACACTCTAGCCTGATTACATTATATTGAGTCTTAGGGCCAGGAACCATATTATCGTTTTACTAATATATAAAGCACTTTGTACACCTGTGCATGCCTGAAATGATAAATACTCTTTTTTTCCCCTTCTTATGCAGGAGGCAGCTTGAGAAGCTGTTTCCAAGTTTCTCTTCTAAATTCAGTACTAATTCGAGTACATAGTTCCTTAAGAATGCTGGATAACTTAGAATTTTCAAAGCATTTAGCTTTGGTCTAATGTTTTGTCTTAAGTTAATGAAAATTTGACTATTGATTTCATTACATCAGGCATAGAGCTTAGCCAGTGTAACATTCAAAATGTGATATTCCACTGCCACTAGAAAAGCAACTAGTAGAGAAGAAAGCCATGCTAAATTTAAAAGCTGTTCTTATATTGCTTAGAAAAATCTCTTATTCCTTGTTTTATGTGCATTTCTTATTACACTAGTTGGTGTTGTACTAAAAGTGCATATATTGCTTAGCTATGTCAGTGTTATTTGTTTAGTATCATTCTGTATGCATACTTTCTGCTTAAAAACAGTGTTCAGGCTGTTAATGCTTTTTGTAGAATTCATAATAGAATTTTTCAGAGGAAGACCATTTCTGCCTACATTAAACAGGAAAAGGACAAATAACATTCTGGCAAAGGGAAATCATAGCTATTGATTCACTGACATAGTGCTAACACAGCTCACAAACATGGCTGCGCAAAAACCACAGCACTTGCTTGCTGATACAATGTATTAGTTAGCCATTTGTTGTATGTTGCTGACAGCTTTATGGATGTTTACAGTTAAGGATGATGCTGAAGTGCTGATACTGGGAATTGTATAGTTTTTTCCCTGTAATAAAACAAGATTTTGTGTAAGCTTTTTTTGAAATTGCAGACCTCTCTTTTCGTTGTGTGTGTTTTTATAAGCTGCCACATGTCTTCTTTGGATAAGAGAAGTAAGTAATCTTCCTCTGGGTTGTATCGTGTGTGAATATTTTCAAAAATTAGTTTATTTAAGTAAGCTTATTACTGCCAATAGGGCTCCAAGTTTGCCTATAAGAGTCAAATTATTTTTGAGAAGAATTTCATCACTGGCTGTTCACTTGATTATGTTTCAAAGATTAAGACTGATTTTTACACTTCTGACAGAACAAGCAAATATTCTATTTCCTGTTGGTACTTTATACTGTTAAAACAGCTAACAAATGGGAGTTAATACAAGCAGTGCAAATACTTCTTCAATCAAGGCTTTAATAGAAACTAGAAAACATTTTTAGTTAATCTCAAGTAATACCTTAGATCCATTTGCATATTATACTTTGTGTTGAAGTACTTAGGCTACCTTTGCAACATGATTTATTGAAAAATGTAACATGAAAAATCATAACTCTGTGAATGATGGAATTTTCAGTATACTCCAGTGTCTTATGCCATTTATGGCTAGTCACTTGATGTGGCTCACCTTTTAAAAGAAATCTTGTTAAATTATGTGTATGTAAGCTAACAGTGACGACAGTAAAGTATCTTTCTCTTTTCTAGGTTTTTTTTATATCTCTGTGGGTTTTTTTCTTTCCTTATTTATTTGTCATGTAGTTATAGACTCCAATGAAGAGTAAATTGAGAAGCATTTTTACCTCCAGTTGTAGTGGAAAGCTAATACTCTGGGAAATAGCAGGTTCAGTTCTTTTATGCTGTTATCAGCAGTTCTTATCTTTCCATTATCATCTGTATTTCAGAACATATGGATTTTGTAATGCATAAATTATTAGCAATAGGCAATATTTCATCCATACTAGAGCCTCTAGACACCTGCACAAACAGTGCTGACATGGAATTCCCCAGACCTCGCCTTTCCCCTTAGTTAGGTGAAAGGTACCACCTGACCAGCTCTTGCTTAGTTGAAGCTCTCACTACAGGTGAGATTATTTTTTATTTTTCTTCAGATATGCTGCCTTATAGCAAGTATAGCTACAAAGTCCATGTAGGCTGTGTTAGCAACCAGAATAAATAGTGGATGCTGATAGGAGATGTGTCCTTTGTCTTGGAGAGTGGATCTGCAAAATTCTTGTACTCATGGTTACATGAATTTTTGGAGGCTTTGGTGATTCTTACCACTGAAGCCTTTTAGATGCCTCAGGTTCCTCTTCTAAGTACATCAGAAGAGGTGCCACCTGTGGCAAACATGATCTTCACCCACCTATTTCACAAACTAGCTTAAAACTTGCATCCTGCCTGTCTCTGCTCACCTGGAAGGACCTGCTGCCTTAGTAGAGGTGAGAGCCTCAAGCCTCAGCCCATTTTCAGTTCCTAACATTAGTGTGCTTGATTAACCTTTACTAATTATGCACTGACAGCACTGAGTTCAGTGTTAAGACACAAATTGCCATTCTGATTCAGAAATACAGCAGTCAGCATAGGGGTGAAGATTACAGGTTGTGTGTTCTGCTTCACGTTCAGGTCATTTGCCAAGGGCGTGAGGGACACAGCTTGAATATCTCACTCTAAGAGCAGCACTTAGTAGTCTGGCTAAGGCTCCTGTCCATCCTGCTGAAGATGTGCAGAAGGAGTTCATGGAGACAGAGTGCAAGTGGGTACTCACTTCTTTACCTGTTAAGGGGAACCTAGCTGAGATGTGGTTTTCTGTTAAATAGATTTACATCTACTATAAATTCTGCATTAAAGAGAGATTTGATAAAATGCCCAAGTCGTGTTTGAAGCAGAGTGCTGTGGCACTGCTGCAGTAGAATTGAGTGTGTCTGTTGCAGTTCTGGTTTTATGATGTCTCACTTTCTAGATGTGTATGCATATCTCTAGCAGGGCAGGGTATGGATCATCACAGATTTATGGAGTGAGCTGGTCATCAGAGATACCACTTGAATGTCTAGATTTTGGAAGTAGATTTCAGCTAATACCTAAATAGGTATGTAAGTCAAGTTAAAAAATTCAGGAGGTCCTTGTAGCATAATTATCCCCATTAGTTCTTTTACTTGTACATGTGTGCATTGTGTGTGGGCATCACTGTAACTCTTCACTATCCTACTGAAGCAGAGATGGATATGAAACAGTAAAGCTGCTCCCATTTAACCCTTCCAGAAGTAACAGATTTTACACTAATGAAAAATTCAGCATCCTTAGCATGGCAGTCTAGATAGGCATAATGATTTTTCTCCATCATATATACTCCTGAGCTTGTCATTATTATGATTTATAGTGTATTCACATATTCACACAGTATGGAAAATGACTGTGTCTGAATTTGTGCAGAAGACACCTGCATCTCTGAAACTTACTTAAACTGCAGTCAGCTGCATCCCATATCACTGTAACAGTGTTTCTGGGATCAGTGATAAACTTTGCTGGAAACAGTGTTTTGAGGCTTAGTTAGGATCATGGGGTAGCTAGGGCTCTGCATATGCAGACAGATCAGAAATAGTTCATTAATAAGATCCTACACCTGCTGCCTGCCCAGAAGCAGCAGCTCTGTAACAGTGGGATGGTAAGGTTCCTTTCTAGTAGTTGTCTAAATCAAGTTTTACTCTCTTGTTTACAAGTCAATCAGAACAGTGCTTTGAAAAAGGAAATGTAGTGCCTTTAGAGAGTCTGCCCACTGTAGGCTAATATTGGGCACGTATGCCAGAAGTATATACTTGCAAGGCAGTCTTTGTTAATTTAAACATTTCAAATATGATTGAAATAAGTGGCAAAGAAAAATAACCATGAAGGTTGTTTTGTGTGGGGGTCAATGCACAGGCCGAGATGGAGGAATGAGGAAGTGGCATGACCTGGACGGTGGTTGGAGGAAATGCCGCGTGAACAGCGGCTGGAAGTTGGGCTGCTGTGAGGCTCATGGAAGAACTTTTTGTTTAAGTACTGCCTCCTGGGGCTAGGGGTATAAAAGCCTGTGAGTGCTATAAATAGCATCTGGAAGTACCACCCCCTGCGGCTGGGAGCATAAAAGTTGGCATGTTCTATAAATAGATGTGCTATAAATAGAATCCCTAAGGGTATAAAAGTCTATGCACTCTCAATAAAGCTGATTCTGGTTGCACCTTCAGCCAAGGTCTGTGCCTTCATATGCCACAGTTTTGAATTAATATTTTTTAAAAGGTTATATTTTGAGGATCAGAAGTCTGTCTGAAACAGCATCCTGGCTCCGACGGATGGAAGAAATGCAAATCTAGTGAAGAGTAAGAATAGGGCACATATATAGGCTCTTTTTCTGAGACACTGCTCTCACAACTTCCGGTTATTTTCAGCTCTATTTCCTAAGTAACGGCCAGTGGTTTTCTTTCCCAGGTTTGTCCAGTTTCTCCTTAAACTTGGACAAGCTTTTGCATCCTGCAGTATCATTTGCCAAAGAGTTCAACAGTGTAAAAAAAAAATTGGAGTTTTATTTACTTTGAATCTGAACCACTAGATTCATTTGATGCTTCATAATTTTTTTTGATGAGAGAATGTATTTAGTCAATCCCTGTAGACTTTAATGATGTTGCTGACTGCTCTAATACCTTCTAAGCTGCCTGTCTTCTAGGTTGGGGAGTCCTAGTTTTGCTGAGTCATTTCTTGCACAGACACTATATTATACTCTCTATGGTGTATTTCAACTCTATAGTCTCTGTGTGTTTACATTTTATATTGTTTAGTAAGTTTTTGCTTTAATGCTTATTGTAATTTAAAATTAATTTTAAATATGTGTAGTCTTAAGATACACTTAAATGGATTTAATTAAAAACCACCATTTTTATCTAAGCATTGCTGTTCAGTATATAAGCTATCTTAATTAAGGTTTTTAAATATACATTAATTCATTGACAATCTATATAGGTGTTGGTAAGAAACTTCAGTGTGTGCACTTGATTTTCTTTAAACTGACTGTAACTGTCTCTTCATCTGCAACTGACACCCACAGTTTTGTCGTGATCTGGAGTTGCAAAACTGTCAAATAGTTAATCTAGCTTTCTCTGCTGCCTATTTTTATACAGATTTCTCATTAAACCTTGATGTCTCTGAGTACTTCCCACACCTGTCAGATTCCTCTTAGACTGACCATAGAGTTGCAGAATAGACAGTGGCCTTAGCTGCACAAAATGCATTCACAGGGTCTGATTGCCATCTCGTTTGTCTGTCCAGCTGCTTAGAGACAATTACATTACAGAGGTTTCCTCTTTCTGACCAAGTCTTCAGACAGCATGGAAGTCAGAAAATGGACAACATTAATCAGTTGAAACCTACTAGACTATTTGAGCTTAAAACCATTCAACATCTGAGCTGTACTATGGGAATGAAGATGCTCATATGCAACCTGTCTGTACTCATACAGTGATCTGTGTACAGATGCAATGTACGGATCCAGCCTCCAACTCGTATGCAACCTGTCAACTCATACAGTGATCTGTGTATGAGTACAGACAGGTTGCATATGAGCATCTCCATACATGTAGTATATAGCTCAGATGTTGAATGGTTTTATGCTAGAAAAGGTCTTTCACTTTCAGACTTACCTCTTTCCAATTTGTTGGGTTTTGGCATATGAAAGCCCACTAATCTATAGGACTTTTCATTAACTGAAGAACAGACTAAAAAAACTAATGTAAATCAAATTTCCCATCTAATGATCTCATCACTGTAACAGAGTTTACAAGTGGAGGAGAATATCCCTCCAGCCTCCCATTTCAGAAAAGATGAGAGCTGTTTGGTTAATGGCTTAGTATGCTGTGGCCTGTGCTACAAGATAGCAACACTAGGTCTTTAGTTATGAACCTGTCTTTAACAGGGAATTATTAAATAATTAAAGACTTAAAGATTGGACAGCTTAAAGACTGGACATCCCTATGGTTCTTAGAACTGTTTTGTAAACTGGAACTAGAACTGCTATGCACCCCTGTGGTAGATTTGTTATCCATAAGTGTGAAAATGTTAAAGACTTGGAAGAAATCCAGCTTATTTTTAAGATCTGTAGTGGAAAGAAAACACAAATATATAATTAAGTAATGGAAAAAGTAGCATGAGGTGAAACAGCAAACTCTCTATTCCTGGCTTACACGATAAAAGATATTCTGTTTTTCTGGAAAGCTTCTGAAGTTCCAAAGCAAGTGAAAACAGTAAATTGAAAATAATGATCATGTGTTATTAATGGTACTTTGTCGGCGTTAAAAAGAGTTATAACAGCTCTTCATGCTACAATATTTCATGTTTTGTCTTTTTCTAATTATATTTTGTGTTGTGTGGAGTGCATCTTTTCCAAAATAGAGCAACAAATTATTCTATTTCTGTGTCTTATCACGTACAACTTTTGGTAATCATGCTGACTTTTTGAATCTTTCACAGAGGCGAAACTTCCATTCATTAGTCTAAAACTATTTAGATACAATAAAGATATTTTTTCTTAAAAAAATGTGGTACTTCAGAGGAAGTTCTTTCTCCTGAAGCTGGTTGCAGATTTCTCATTCACGTTAATTCAAAGCAGTACATGGTAGCTCCTCATGATCTCTGTGTTCCTCTACTTGCAAATGTAATATTGATTCCTTCAAATAAGATGCCACACCTTGGGAGTTTTGGAATTCCATACATTCATGAGAAAGTTATTTACTTGCTCTGATCTATGCTTTCTGGGTCATGCTCTTTCTGGTTTGCATACCTGTATAGGGAAACTGGAGAGCTCCCAGAGTAGATGGTGATTGTTAAGTGTTGTGCATCATCTCTCACAGATTTATTTTACCAGTACTTTTGGTGTTCTGGACTAATAGATCGTAATTTTGCTCAGTCTTTCTGGAAAAAATAAAATAATCAAACAACAACAAGAAAAAACACACACAACCCCCCCCCACACACACATTAAAAAACAAACAAGCAAACCACAACTGCAAACTGACAATGTTGCATGTTACTAAGAAATGCGTGTGGAAACTTCAGTGGTCAGAGAAGTGGATTATAAGCAAGAAGTGCCTATTGCAGCGTGCTCATGGTGACAACAGTGGGGCAACAGGTGAATACCCCCCATTGCACATGAACAGGCGAGGCTCTGCACTGTTTTAGCTTGAACTAAAACAGAGAGACAAGGATACTTTAAATACAGTTCTGAAATGAATCAAGGTTAAAAGTGTAGTGATGCTAATTAAATAAAAAACTGTTAATTTCAGCTGTCAAGTGTGAGTGCCGGATCTCTCAGTATATGGTTAGTCACATCCTGTGTAGCAGTTGAATTGGCCTTCCAGGGTACCAAATCACTGGATCACAGGGTCTTTATTACTTGCCGGTTCCCTGGTACCAACTAAGATAGACATTATTTTTACAGAAAATGAAACAGAAGCTAACCAGACAGAAATAAATAATAAAAAAACCCAAAACAAAACCAAACAAATGAAACACACACACACAAAAAAACCAAACAAGCAAACCACAAAAGCTGAGAGATTGTTTTGTGAATGCAGCATAATTTGATTGGTTTATTTGTAATTTGATAGGATGCAGTCATTGAAAACTGGCTAACATTGACTTTCAGCACCCCCCCCCCTTTTTTTTTTTTTTTTTTAATGTGTATTTGCTTCATTGCACTTCTTGAAGTGTTAAGTCACCTAAGGTGATTAAAACAACACTTCATTTCAAGGAACCCTGGAAAGACATGTCAAAATGAACTGAAATAATATTCTGTAGTTTTATTTGTAAATATGTAGAGAAGATTTTAAAGACAATATCTGCTATCATGTATCAAGTGACCACACATTTCTGAGGTATCCAGGCTGTCTCACTAAGGTAGCAGTTCTGTGCTCCAGATCTTTTAAAATATAAGTTGTATTCTTCAGAAAATTTCAACCTTGCTGTGAGTGCTGAAACTCTAGAAAATCTGTTTGAGTCTGTGAATGTCACCTGTCGTATTAATACATGGACTGTATTATTTTATTAATATAAAGTGACTAAAATTTAATATACTCTGCTCTGACCTTCCTCAGGGTGTCATTCTTGATCTGGAGGTAAATGATGTGGTCTGTTATGCACTGGGACTGCAGTAGTGCCTGTGAAAAGTCTATAAGGTTGTTAATCTAATCCTAGCCAGCTTGTTAAACATTATTATTCCTTAACTTCATGGAGGTCAAATATTTATGTTAATGTGACAGAAGCTGTTAAGGACATAGCTTTACCTATTCTGACACATGCAAAGTGTGTATCACTGTTGTTAATCTATATAGAATGCTCATCTTGTTTTCAAGGTCACACTGTGCAGATAGAACAGTTATGATGTGTTCTGGCTGATGGATGTGTCTGGTAATTAATTTTTAATTACTTTGGATTTTTCGTTCTTTGTAGGTTGATGATTCCAATTGTGATGCTGAAATACTTTCCTTACTCCTCAATGCCAAGTTAGTGGTGAAGTGCATGTCTACTGCCTTCTATCCTTGCCTTATTGACCACTTACTGACTAACCAGGGAGAAGGAGGCTGGGATGTAGAGGAAATAGCAAAACAACTTAAAGAAGCAGGGTTTAACTCAGAGGCTGGGTCCCTCTTAATGTCTCATCGAGGGACTCATCCTGCGCTCAGGACATTTACTACTGCCTTCCAGGCTATTCAGCATTGGATCTAAAACTGTTGGATTTATGGATTTGTCTGCCTTTTTGTTGGAGATCTTACACAAAAGGGAGAAATTGTTGTTCTAGTGAAGTAACAAAGTTAGTTGTTATCTACACTTTGTAGACAGTATAAACAGTACATCTGTGAATTCCCATATACTTCTAATCATTTAAAAAAACAATCAGACTCTATCATTCTCTTACATGACTAGCAGAGCATTGAATCTGATAATCCTTTTCAGGTCAAAGTGTTAAATGATTACAGTCTGTGACATATAAATGAAACATTAGTAAGCTGCCAAGTTATATACAATTTGTTTGAATTTCTCTAAGTAACTTACTCTTATCATAATGTAAAACTAATGTAAAAATATAAAGATATATGGAGCAGAAAAAAAAAAAGTCATAATGAAGAGTAGTTTCTGATAATTTCAAAACCTTAAAATCTGGTATTGTGCAATGTTGTTGCCACAGCTTTTGTTTGCAATAAATAAAATATTTTGCATTTATTGTAGTCTCTTTTCTTTCCTCCTTTTAGACAGATAAGCATTTTCTTTCTTCAGGACCTTTTTCTGAAATTCCTCTCTCTCCTTGGTGATGTTTGTTCATAAAAACAAGCTGAACTTTTCTGTGCTTGCAAACAGTTCTAGTTTTTGAGGTATTTTTCTCCACAATTTGGGAAGGCTCATCTCAAATCCTAAGCAGTTGTTGATTCCTTTTGTGAATACACTTTCGAAGTATTTTACTTATATTTTTCCTAAGTACTGAAAAATTACAGAGGTGTGTCGGTTTCCAAATGTCTTTCTGTCTTGATAAGGCAAAATGTTTCTGATTGTTTTCAAAGGTTTTTTTTCACAAGGGGACCTTCTGTTTACTACATTGCATTATCAGAAGGGTTGGATGTCTCCGTGTGTTTATAGGAATTTGCTATTAAAATTTATCTATAAATCTTTTGCCTAATTTTGTGTTCAGATCTAATACTGTTGTAATAATGTACAGAAACACGAAACACTACACACTACAAGAGCCATAGGATAATACAGGATGGAAGCAATCTCTAGAGGTTATTTAGTCTAGCCTCCTCCTCCAGGAAGGGTTGTTTATTGTTGGAGTGGGTTACTCATGACTGTATTCAGCTGGATCTTGAAAACCTCTAAGGATGAAATGTCCCAGTGCTTCACCATTTCCATGTTGAAAAGCTTTTTACATTCATCCTGTTTGACCCCATCTCATTTTGGCTTCTTCCAGTTGTCTCTCATCCACCCATTATGCAGGCAATGAAGAGTCTGTCTCCATCATCTTGATAACCGTCTTGCAGATATTGGGTCCCCCATAGCCTTCTGTCCTCCAAACAAAGCCCAAAAGAACACACAACCAATTCTAGTACAGTGATTGCAGTTCATAGGTGATTTGTCGAGCTGTATCATGCCTACAGTATAGACGCTGGTGATGGATTCCGTTAACACTGCTAATATTCAGCCAAAATTTGGCAACAGAGGGATCCAGTTCAGGTGCGGTTGCTCTGTGCTTGGGTGATGACACTCTTACCTGAGCTTTCTGCTACTTGGGATAGCCAGCTCCTTCATAATGCAGTATAATAACAAGTTGACTATTACCGTAGTTTCTGAACTCCTCCTTTTTCCTAAATGTCAGCCTAAATCATAAAAAAGAAGAGTGCATTAAAAGCTTGAAATAGCTATTTCATTACAAATATATATTGCTGAGTTCTTTCCTAGACTTCAGGATTTCAAAACGGAAGATTTGTGGAACCAAAACTGACTGTTATTAGCATCATCTATAACTTGGGGTCTGCTTTGTTTATCAACCTTTACTGACTGTGGAAATTGTTCACATGTTAGCCTTACTTCCCACTTTATATAGGATTCTTAACATTTTTTTTAACAATGCTTTAGTTCTTTAGATTATTAACTTTTTTTTGTACTTGCTGGTCTCAGCTGTCCTTTAGTGTTTTACAGAAGGTTCTTTCATCCATGTATCTGACATACATTTAAAATGCAAATATGTATCATTCAGCTCTATTACCTTAATTCTATTCTCTTATTTTAGCAGTCCCAAAATCCTCAGACAAGTAAAGGAAAGTATCTTGAAATTGTAAAGAAAAGAAAGGAAGAAATTTTTAAAAGAAATGTCACTGGAAATCAGTAGGTGCAGGCAAACCACAAGGCATACCTGCAACAAGAAAATCTTGGATTATTCTGTAGAAGATATTTCTATACTTTCTGATGGAACATTTTGGTCTGTGCATTTTGTTCTCAGATTAATAAATTTGGTGCTAGATTTTCTGGTCATTCTTATTCAGGATCATGAGAAATTTCTGTTAGTGTCACTTTAGAGCCAAGCTGTAGATAATGTTCTAATGAGTGTTATTGATCTGTCCATTTTCTGGTTTGCTGGCATTAGAAATCCATGACAAGTATTTTCCTTGCAGCCAGGGCTACTCCTGATGTATTTTGTATTCAGAATGTCCATGTGTAAGAAACAGTTTTAGTATAGGCAACCAAAATTATCAGCCTACGTTACTTTAAATTCCAAATAAAATTTAACAGGACAGAGGGAAGTGAAAAAATGGTCGTATAACAAGAATACATGTATCCTACTGCCATCCTTTTAATATCTTATGTATGGTAAAGTAACATTCAAGGTTCTGGGAATTGGCAAGATCTGCTAACAAATGCTATTGTGTTGGGCTTGGATTTTGGGGGTGTGTGCCCTGTTTGTTTTTAAAGGTTAAGGAACTCACCTTGGTATTATTAATAGTACTTAATATGACACTGAACAGTTCAGTTTTCTCAGTTTGTTTGATATGCAGTTGGGATCTTTTCAGAATACAGCATGAGCTGACTTTTTGACATCTGTGCTGTGGAGATGCTTGTGCTCCCAGACGGGAAATAAAGAGTTAGATTGTGTCTCCAGGAGCAATGTTTCCTAGGGTAATTAATGCTCTTTTGCTTGAAAAACACTGATAGTGTTTGCATCTTTGAGGACCTTTTTTACTCTCTGGTAAATGCAAGAAAGCAGCAAAATATATCACCACAAATTAGGGAAGAAATATCATAACTCACAGTTTCTTTCTCTGCTTGAAGTTGTGAGTGGAGACAGTACATCATTGCAACAGATGCAGAGTAGACACTTGTGTCTACTCTGCAAAACAGTGCAATTCAGTGAGTGGGGTGGCTACATGTGATTTGGATATTTCCTTGTATGACTTTCTACGATTTATTCTTTTTGACATTCTACACTGTGAAGACACTTTGAGAGGATGGCCATAGAATGTGGATACATTCATCACAGGGGCAAGAATTCCTACACTTAGAAAAACAGTGATTTTTCAAGTTTGTTTTCTTTACACCCACTTTCCCTTTGAAACTCGGGAAAGTGGTCATGTATTCTGTGCAAGGTTAGTGCAAACGGATGAAACTGTGCAAACAGTAACTGTGTCTCCCTTACTTAGAAAGCAGGGGATGCTGGGTGAAACACTGTGCCATTGCTCCTGAGAACAATAATGCGTTACCAAACAGCTCTTCTCCCAAAGAAGTGTGTTGCTTATGCAGAACCATAGGGTGAGAGCTGACCATGTAGGAAGTGAAAATTTTACCTGCATTCATCTGTCAGTAAGTGAGTACTGAAGAAGTCGTCTCTGGCTGAAGAACAAATCAAGGACATGGCAGCATCAAAACAGCCACAGCAATTGAAGTAAGTGAAAAAGGGGACTTAGGCAAGGATTTTGCAAGGGTTATATTTCACTGCAAAACACACAGCAAGGAACATCTTATCTTGCTGGTTTATTGTACTGATTGATGATAGACTGAGAGATTCTGAAGGAAGGGAATGAACTCAAAACTAGAAATGTTCCACCTTCCAAAGGGCTTTATTATTGTACTATTGCCCACCCTGTCTGCCACATTTCCTACTTAAAAATTTCCAGGTTCCTAAATCAGTATTTTTCAAAGAGAGTACACATTTTCTGTAAATCTCTGCCATGTGTATCACATATGATGTATGACTTTATCCATATGCTGAACTCGTTGTAATCTTGTCTATTAGCCAAGCCATCTCCATTATTTATGTGTTTTCATGTTTAGTTTGTCGCTACTTCTTATAAAACAACAACAAAATACCAAAACACATAGAAACTAACCAAAAAAAGACCCCAGCAAAATCACTGTCCACCCTCTCTGTTTTTATGGACTTCTAATGTACTCAGTCTTTTCCAACCTCTTGAGCCCTGGTGTAATTTAATTAGTTGTTTCTCTATAATCTTTAGTCATCCTCTTCAGTTATCTCTGTATCTTTTCTGGTATATTTTTGGAGATGTGGAAGGGAGTAGTAGAGCCATGCCTTGCATCAAATATGGCAGACTAATGGCATAAGAATGTCTTTCAATTTGATTATTTAACTGTTTCTCAGCACTTGAGGTAGTGTTTGCCTAGGATTGTTTGGTTTTGACCCTGAGGTCTTTTTCCACATTGGTAGCAGTCATCTGAGATTACTTTATATGGTTTTTACAGTTTAGGATTATCTTTCTCATGTACTTCATCATAGTTACATAGTCCGTGGATCACTCAGACGGTACATTTCATGAAGACTTTAAACAGTTCTTCATACAGCCCTCATTCTTACTCAGAAACTTGTCTTAATCAGCACTCTTTGACACCTTTACTATTGGTCCCTTTTTGCAGACGCAGAAGATAAATTTGAGTCTCTTTAGCAATCACCTGTACTTGAAAACAGCTACCTCATTTTTCTGAAGTTGGGGCATGTATATAAAAGCAGAAGAGTAGATGAAGGTCCTATGGATGGTGTGTGAGCTGGCACAGATGGACTACAGGAACAACCAAAAAACTATGGGCAAAATGCTAATAGTAAATTTATTTTGGTCATCTCACCAACTGCAGGACCTCTGAAGCAGCACCTGGACCGAGACACACAAGTGGGGATGCAAGCACTGTAGAGCTTGGTCCATACTAGAGGATCACCAAACATACTGATTTCACCTGTATGTCAGGGATTCATGCAGGTGTTTACCACTGTCTTTTCCCACAGCAGGGCAGGAATCTCAAATATGGTCAAAAGGTTGCCTTGAAGCTTATCACAGTCCCATGTTATCTAAATGCAGATGTTCTACTTGCCCAACACACAGGATTAATCAACAATTAGTTTGATATATGTGTCTTTCAACACTTCAGCTGTTGGTCACTTGAGCATGTTTACAATCCTCCTCACTGCTCTGCCATTATTTTCCCACAGATGGTCAGAAACAGGCTCGCTCTTTTAGGTTGGTTAAATCATCTGCTGTCATGGTTCCATTTTCCCCAAGAGCTCAGTGCCTTATACTTTTGTATGTTTGTCCTTAGTGGTGCTCTTTTGCACTAGGTGGAGATGGAGTGCTGAGTTTCCAGAGTGACTGAACATCCCATCGTAGAGCAGGAAGAGTTTAGCAACACTAGGACAGAGCATCATCTTTCCTTAGTGCTTTGGAGAGTTGTTTTTTAACTACAACCAGTAATTGTCAGTAGGTAGTTATAACAGCTAAGACTTTATGGAAACAAACAAAAAATCCCTCTCTAAACTCTGACTATCATGACACACAGAAACATGAAAATCTTACTTTGATTTCTTCTTACAGTGATAAATGTAATCTGTTTATTTTCTTTACTTGCTTTAGGATTGGCTAACAGGATGTCTTGGTGCTCATGCTAATGACTATGCTGTTTGAACAAAGCAGAGTATTTTATTGTGTTGACTAAACCTTCATAGGATACACTAAGCTGTGCAAACCACAGATAAAGTCTGAGGTTATGTCCAACCTGACAACTTGATGAGAATTTCTACATAAAAATAGGAACTATGCTTTCTGAAACTGCCTGGGAGCAGATGGCAGAAACCCCAATGGCTTCCCTGTTTCACAGCTACATCATTTCCAAACCCCAGCTTCCTGAATCACTTATCAATACCAGAGACTTGTCGGTTGGTGGAAATATTTTTATATATGTGCCTGGTTGACGCTGGCTGAATGCCAGGTACCCACTAAAGCTGCTTTGTCACTTCCCCCCCTCTCTCGGCTGGACAGGGGAAAGGAAAGAAAACAAAGCAACTGGCTTGTGGGTCAAGATAAGGACAAGGAGAGATCATTCACCAGTTACTGGCACAGGTAAAATAGACTTGACTTTGGGGAAGGTTAATTTAATTTATTACCAATAATAATAAGTGGAACACCTCCTCCTCCTCGTTCTTCACTTGATGGGGGTTTTTTTGTCACTTCCTAAATACATTGTCGCAGAGGCACTACCATCATCACTGGTTGCCTTGGCCTTGGCCTGGGGCGGGTCCATTTTGGAGCCACCTGATATTGGATTTATTGGACTTGAAGGAAGCTTCTAGCATCTTCTCAGAGAAGCCATCTCTGTAGCTCTAAAACCTTGCTGTGCAAACCCAAAAAATATATAATCAATTTATATGTGGTTGTTATTGAAAATAGCTGTAGAAGCTGAACTATCTGATCTAGTCACTGTTCAGCCTGCCTAACTCTGGCAAAGCAAGCTGAGCATTACACCGAGATTCATTCCTCTGAAGATATGAAATGCTAAAACATTTCCTGATAGCAGTTGATGGAAGTCAGCTTCTCTTCTCAAGGCACAAAGGTAATATAATACTAGAATTGGTACCATATTTATGGGGAGGAGGCAAACAATTAATTAGTGGTAATCTCTGAAGGAAGACTTAATAGTAAAAGTCAGTGTATATAAACTTTTAACATAATGTGATTACTACTAAAACTGAATTGCCTACTTAGCATGTGTTCCTCTCCCTCTGACATCTGCATGTTCTTCTAAGCTGTGCTGACACCTTGTCACATAATGTCCTTTTAATCTATGATCCTAGGCTTCCCTTGCTTTCAGGGCATGGTAACAGGGAAATCAGCTTCACAGAGAGCACTGATTTGTAGTCCAATGTCTTTTACAACCCAAGTACAGAAAACTGCATGACAGCCTTTTTCTTCAAGAATCTTTATCTACATAATGTGCATGTAAACTATTTATTCTAATGAGCAAAGCAGATGTGTGCTATTTAAAAATAAAAAGTAACACTCAAAACCAAATAAGCAGAATATAGAACAGAAACTGTGAATGAAACTGGGGGTGATTTTAATTAATCTGGTGGTACCAGTAGTACCATCTGCGCTGGTTCTGGCTATAGAGGAAAAAAGACACAACAGTATCTGAATGCAATTTTCAATATTATGTATGTGATATATGGGCAGTGTCCTATATAATCTTGAAAAGGGAATGGTAGTGCAATTTAAGGTCCAGTCCTGGAAGTGCTTCCTCTTCCATTCATCTAAATTTGGTTGTCTTAGTGCTGATTTAAATGTTATTTCTGGTAAAGATCTTTCAGAGAAAATGAGCAAAAACTAGCCTAGGCCATTTTGGACTTTGGAGCTATAAATGCTGCAGCTGTTCTGTAACAAAAATATTGCTAATATATGATAATTTTCAGTCTTTGGCAATTTCATATACTGAGATTCAAAGTTCTGAAGACTTAAGTTTTGGGTTGTTGATAGCTTTATATCCAGGTATTATCTATATCTCTTCAATGACTTGATAGATCTCCAGAGGAAGGAAACTCCTAGGTAAATATTTAAGTAGTGTAGTTAGGGCTTTTTTTCCTTGTTCATAATGATGCAAAAATAACTGGGATGGCCACACCAAGGAGCTCAGAATAATTGTCAGGTTTTCTGAAATATTTTATTTAATACATACAATTCAGGAGTTTGAGGCTCTTGGTCTGGAGAGGAATAAAAGTAGTATATGTTGCTTATAGAGATGAGCAAAGAAAAAGGAATGACAGGGGGACGACAAGCTACTGTTTGTAATTAGAGTTCCATGTTTTTTAATTAGCTGTTGAGTCCTTCAGATCATTTTGCTTTTAGAAAGCAGTATTTATTAGGGTGGTAGTCCCTGGAGGAGACTCGTACTGTGAAAGCACCTGTATGTGACAGAACATTTACATTATGTGTTGAAGACTATGTATATGCTTAGGGAAAATAAGCAGTGAATACATCATGATAACGTGATCTTTCCATAGATTCTGTTCCAACAGCTGCTTGGCCTTACAAACATGAACCATACCAGGTTGAAGATGTCTCTTTTGTTCACCAAATCGGTTTTGTTTCTTTCACCACTTTTATCTAATGATTCTTGGCTCAAACAAAAGTTTGGTCTTACATGCCAATTAGCAGGGAAAATACTACAGGCTAGGAAGGATGCACTGGCTCTGGTTAAAAGTCAGTGTTCTGTCTACGCCCTGGATCTGGGCAATCTGACTCCCTTTCAAAGAAATAGAAGGAATAGCAGTGACGGCTCCTCTATTTAGAAACAGGAAATTATTTCTGAACTTCTTTTTTCAGTGATTTTCAGGAGGGGATCTGTAAAATAGTGTATTTCTTCAGATTTCTGTAAATATCAAGTGGTATTTTAGGAGTGAAAAGAGGAAAAGACTTGGTTCTGACTCATAAGATTAGTTTGCAGAAGTCATAGTAAAGCCATCAGTCCTCTCTGAAGCCAGAAAGAGTAGTTCCTCCTTTTTCTTATTATTCAGTAATCATATTTATGTGTAAAAATGGCAGTATTGAAAAAAGAAAGGATAAAGGAAAAATAACTTGTGCACTTAGCCCTTTACTACTTGCAGGATCCTTTTAATAAATTTACAGCTAATTTCATAAATGCCAATAAAACACTTCACAGTTGCCCATGAGGCCTCTAAAAATAGTTGGCAATTTTGGTAACTTCTCTGTACTGCAAGATCCTGTTTTAAATGTGATGAGTTAAATTGACTTTAAAAGTTGGGGGTTTTCCAACCTGTAAGGTGAAAAGTCAGAGAACAGAAACAGAGCACAGGTGGTGTTTATGCCAATGTCTTAGTTTTGGCTTTATTGTAGAGTAATGCCCCTGCAAACTGAAAGACAAAAGTACAAGTAGCTGCAGCTCAGTCCGTTAAACTTCAGACCTGAAATGCAGGGAACACCTTCTAAAGTGTCTCCTTGTTTGCTAAGGTGCTCACTAATCTCCATGTATCCAACACCTATTGGAAAAGTGTCAAGGTCCTTAAAATTATCAACGGTGGAAAAAAAACTGAGGAGCCCAATCACTAGTCTATGTCAAATTCCCTGATACTGCTATGATACTGGCAATGTGCTGCATCTTTCTTGTTTGTTTTTCATGGCATTTTGTGGCATTTGAGATTTTTAGCAATTGCTGTTCTATGCCGTTGGAAGAGGCTTCTGACAGCACAGAGTAAATATTCTTCATAATTTGCATTACCAGTCCAGTATATTTTCCTATGGATGTAATCTGTCTGAAGACAAAACCAATTGCTACCAACAACTAACTTATTTGGGAAGATCTCCTTTAATTACACATCACTTATTGCAGCTGCAAGTTTTAATCCCAATTCAATAATTCAATAATAAGAGAGTGAGAACATCTCCTCTCAGCATCCTTTTCTACAGGACAGCAACCCCCATTCCCTCAGCTGCTCCTCGTAAAAATTGTGCTCGAGCCTCTTCACCAGCTTTATGGACTTTCATTGGACACACTCCAGCACCTTAATGTCTTCTTGTGGTGAGGGGCCCAAAATTAAACACAGTATTCATGGTGCAGCCTCACCAATACCAAGTGCAGGGGGACCATTACTCCCCTAGTCCTGCTTGCCCCACTAGTTCTGATACAAGCCAGGATGCTGTCATAATTGTGGGGAAAAGTGTGGTATAGTTCCTGGCATCTGTAGGATTAAGTTTGAACAACACAATCTCCAGTGTTTAGAGAGCTGCTGCTGAAGATTACTGAGAAATACACACAACTGTGTGGGAGGTGGTGGTTGCCAGCCAACATCTCAAAGCCCTACTTTAGTGATGAGATTGCCTTAACCCTAGGCCTAAGTGCTCTCTCCTCTATTAAAGACTGGTATTTAGCATTGCTGTGGAAAATGTTTCAAGAGTGTTGCCTTTCAGTTCTTGGAGCTGGCAGCTTTTCCAGATCCTAGGAGCTGCAGATCAGTTTTCATTGCTTAATACATTTGTAACTTTGAGATGTTGACGTTATAGGATGAAATTTCCTTTACTTCTTCTTTGCAGTTGAAGGAGGACTTTGTAGTTGCTTCTTCTCTTGCAGTATGACAAGATTTTTTCCTTGTTTGCCTGGGGAATTTTAGCAGTGGTTACTACTCTTATAGCCCTACCTATGTACAGTTACAACTTCTGACATTACCAAAAATTAAACAATATGAAGTGAGACACAGCCTTTGTATCAAAACTGTAACTATAGATTTATTAAAATATTGTCGGTAGCCATTTTTTGAAACTTCATTATAGGAGTGACTTAATCTGAGTCTAGTGAAGAGGATATGTAGCTTTAAGATTGACTGGACAAACTAAATGTTGAATGATATTCTCTCTTTTTTTGTGACTCTATAGGACACTTTCTCAATGCCATTTTTACTGAGACTACACTTCTGTACTCAGCTTCCTATTTGTAGAGTTTATGACTAGAAAGAAGGCAGCTGTCCAGAGGTGTCAAAGACTTTGATGCTTGGCCAGCCTGCTTCTCTCTTTCAGAGTAGCCAGTAGGAAATGTACCCCCAGCTAGATCACGGATGCTTCCTCCGGAGATGAAGGAAGGAATAGGCCCTTTGTCTCATCTTTTAACCTGTTTTATTAAGAAATCAGAGCACAATGTGGATGGGTGAGAGAGAAGTAAATTACTTTTATGTAAACATTACTTTTAATTTCTCACTGGTTAAGTGGCTACTTAATTTATGGGTGCCTATCCCAGTTTTCCTTTGCCATTGACACAAAGAATCAGTGTAAAGCACCTGAGGGGTTCAAACATGGTGAACCTGAAAGAATGGAAGAAGGTTGCTCTTTTTAGAGCTATTTCAGATGCTTGAATGGGAAACTAAGTGAATGAGTGTAGCCTGTTTTTCCTGTTTGAGTTACTTGCAGACAAGTTTAGATTTTTACTGATTTTATTTATTTCAAATATTCTAGTGGCTATTTGTACACATGAGTTTTAATTTTCAGACTGCTTACTAAAATATGTTATTTTTATAAGCTTCTAGTATTTTCAGTTAATCTGTTTATTTGGCCAAGAGGATTTGAAAGCCCAATATGTGCTATTGTTTTGTTCCTGGATTATTTGATTACTTAGACAAAGCTCTCTTAATTTTTTTGGAAGAGGAAGATAAGATAGTGATAGAAGTACATCAGAATTTGTGATAAGTAATTTCCATAGATATCCCTGTGTATATCAGGAAAAATCTCCTTTACAGATACTTAGAATAAAATGAAAAGAGCTTCAGACCCCAGTGCTATGAATTCATGGCTCGTATCCTAAAGCACGTCTGTGAATCGTTCATGACTTGGCCTGAGAGAATACTGTGAAATAATCTATCTGCCAATAAATAGATGATGTTACACAGATAAATTATCTCTGTGCTTTGATTTCATAGAATCATAGAATCATAGAATGGTAGGAGTTGGAAGGGACCTCTGGAGATCATCGAGTCCAACCCCCCTGCCTGTTCAGGAACACCCAGGGCAGGCCACACAGGAACAGATCCAGGCCTGTCTTGAAAGTCTCTAGAGAAGGAGACTCCACAACCTGTTCCAGGGCTCCACAACCTGGAGAAGGAGACTCCACAACCTGGGCAGCCTCTTCCAGTGCTATGTCATTCTCACAGTGAGGAAGTTTTTCCTCATGTTGAGGTGGAACTTCCTGTGTTTCACCTTGCTACCATTACCTCTTGTCCTATCACAGGGCAGCACTGAAAAGAGACTGGCTCCTTCTACTTGACACCCACCCTTCAGATATTTGTAAACATGAATAAGATCCCCTCTCAGTCTTCTCTTTTCCAGGCTAAACAGTCCCAGGACTCTCAGCCTTTCCTCAAAAGAGAGATGTTCCAGTCCATTCATCATCTTTGTAGCTCTCCATTGGACTCTCTAGTATTTCTCTGTTGCTCTTGAACTGGGGAGACCAGAACTGAACACAATATTCCAGATGTGGTCTCACTAGTGCAGAGTAGATTTGTCAATGATTTCTGTCTGGCCTGGAACTAACTTTATGTGGTGTTTTTTTCTTAATCTGTTTGAAGTGATAGGGCTTGTCCAATCTTATTTATATAGGCTGACAGTGAAAAGATGAATTAAAGCTCTTTCTCATAAAAGGGTGGACATAGTGTCTGCTGTTCCTGTGCATAGGTAGAGGTTAACAAAGCACTGTCCCAGCTTCTCCTTTCCCATATAGGTCTGGTGATTTCTGTAAGTCTGAAGTTGCAGGTCTGAATGGTCCTAGGAAGAAAGCTGAGCTTCAGCTAGGATAAGGACTCAGGTCCCAAAGCATGTAGCCCAGCAATGCAACACTGAAATTCCACGTTTCCCTTTCTCTGACCTGGAGCCTGGAGCTGCAGCTGGAGGGAAACTGAGCAGAGGCTTCTTGGCGAAGAGGTAGGCAGCAGACAGAGTTATTCCTGTAGGAATTTTTTGTTTGGACCACCTGAAGATCCATGGCTGAGGATCCATGGCTGAGGATCAGCTAGGCCCTTAAGTATGCTGGTGTTCAAAAATAGGGTTAGGAGAGAAACAAAGCCTAGTGCTCTTGTTATAGTGGGGCTTCAGGGGGCTGTCAAAGGAACACAATGACTGCCATGACATTTCTCCCCTGAGATTTTTCAGCTGGGCCAGTGTTGGCAGTCTGTGGACAGAGGATCAGCCCATGCCTGAGGTTTAGATTTTTCTTTTGGGCTACTGATGTGGTTTAAGAGTTAATGTCCTTTCAAGCTTAGACCCACACTGTTATGATTAGACAGCTTCCAACCAGTTGGTTTCCCAAAATGCAGGCAGAAAGGACATCCAGTGTCAGCTTGTACCCCATTATAAAATATTATAAAGTTCTGTACGCTGTGGAAGTCAAAAGAGGTATGCCAGGTTTGTTGAGGTATTTTTATTTGGTTGGTTGGGTTTTTTTACCAATTCTATTTTTGTAGGTACCTAATATAAAGGCATATCCCTAACATGGAATAAATATTCATGGGAGAGGTTTCTTAGAAAACCTCAATATTGAACATACCAATTCACATTGTCCTGTCACATTTCTGCAATGCAGTCCCTTATCCTGTGGGCAGGAGGTTCCCTGGGGTTTTGCCCTGCTTCAGACATGTGCATTTCAATTTCTGTAATCCTGTCAGTTGTCTTGCCTTTCATTATCACCATTTTTCTAGGAACTCTGTAGCCCGATTTCCCCTGCAAGGCCTTGTTTATTTTTGCAAAATGTGGGGAAAACCTTTCCATATTTAATATGTTTCAAAAATTCGATCTCAGTCTAATTTTTGTTGAGTATCGCTTTATCCTTATGTTTCATGAACTCTTAATATGCAACTGTCTCTGCTAATTGAGCCTTGTCCTCATATCTACATCTGGACTTTGAGATACTATTTTCTTTGACTTCAAGTTTTCATGGATATTTTGGTATCTCATTTGACATAATTCAAAATGCTTGGTTGAGGTGATGAAATCTGCTATCTAGAACACAAAACCTGAGAAAAACAATGCCCTTTTTAACTCTGGAGGAAGTGACACACTGTATCTGGTACAACTCACTGCTGTGATATTTTCAGAGTTAACATGCGAAAATCTCAAAGTCGAGAGCATTTAGCAAATAACTAATTCTTCCTCTTCAAGCTCGTTATTTTAAAAATACCTCTCTTAGCCTTTTCTAAATAAGCAATTGCAAATACTTAATAAATTCCCTGCAGAGTTCAATCCTTTTTCATCCCAGTCATTACCAAAGAGAAACTAGGTCAAACATCTTCAACACTGAGAAAGTGTTGAAGACAGAACCTGGGCTCTGCATTACTGGATATTTACCCCACCATGCTGTTTCAGTGGTTTGACAATAACAGAGGCCAAATTAGATGTTGTGCTCAATACTCTCCATGGATAATTAGTCCCAATACTTAACTGTCACCCTGTTGAAAAGCTCTGTTTTGTTTAATTTTCCTAAAGGTGTAACAGAGAAATATCCCTTGCTCAAATTAACTGATGAACACCTCAGTGTTGTCACCTTCAATATTGTAACTTTTTATATTTTGGAAGATAAAAAAAAAAATTTTCTCTAGTTTAAACAAATATATTTTTCTTTTCCTATCTTCTTTTTTTTTTTTTTTTATTCTTCATTTGGTTTTCCCTTAATTTGTCAAATATAAATTGAAATACTGGATGGTAGTTATGGTCTTGTCAATACTTTGCAGAATGGAATAGCTAATTTTCATGGCCTTAATCCAATGCTCCTCTGCCTGCAGTCCAGAATTACTTTTGCTCTCTACTCATGTTTTCAACTCATTTTATTTGTGGTTTGCTGTAACCCCAGCTATGTTTCTGCAGTGGAATTGTGTAAACAGTCAATCTGATTTTTTATATTTACACCTTTAATTTTTCTTTCTCAGATGTATCATCTTTTTAGTTAAATTTCATGGCATTTCTTTGGTAAGAGACTTTAAACATGTCCTTGAGAATCTTTAAGCCATTTTCAGCATCCAAAAATTGTTTCTGCTCTATCAACCATATCACCATTGGAAATTGAGTATGATTCAAAAGCTATGACAGCTCTTCCGTTTCATCTCCCACTTTTCCAGGCTAAAAGTAACTATTAATAACTATTCTATGAACATGTTGTTTTCTTATTTTATTCAACTGGTTGTGCAGACATTTAATATTAGCTTCACCTAAATGATACATCCTTAATTTTCCGATGTGAATGTCAAATGCCAGTAGTTTTACTAAACACAAGATGCATATGTTAAACTTCTTCCCACTAGTCTGATAGCTTTATCAGGGAAGTAAATTTTTTTTTAGTGTGACACCATGTATTTGAAACAATCCATTTTTATATTTCTAGTCATGTTTATATAAATTACTAGCTTATAAAATAATTGTTTCATATTTTTTCCACTTAGTTTCAGATATCACATTTATTTAATTGTCAATTCCCTAGTGATTAATCTATTTTAACTTCTTTTTGTTAAAAGTTATTCTGGAATATCTCTTACCTTCCTTGGTCTCTTGAAGATAATCACTAAATATTTGATGGTTGATTTGGCTTGTTTCTTAAATACATAGTGTAAATTGTCATAAGACTCATCGACCTTGACTGTATCTCACTTGTCTTTAAGGAAATTTTTTAGTGTTTTGGTTTGTTTTACTATTGCCACTTACACACGCTAATTGCGTTATCTAGTCACACTTAATTTTTCTTAGGAAAATTGGAGAAAAAAGGCACTGAATATTCCAGTTTGCATGATCTGTTATTTACTTTGTCAATTAATGCTGTATTTATTGAGGTTTTTTTGTCTTATAATATTAATTGTTTATTGTGTCTTTCACTTGGTTTTGCTCCCTTCTTTCCTTTTTGCTACAACACCAATCTTCTTTTCGCCTTTGTCATGCACAGAAGCCCACAGCTCTGCATATGGGTTATCTCAGATTTTCTTCTTGGTTTTGGGTCAGCTTTGTTGAATCAAATTAGCATTTCTTTTGTTCCCTAAAGGAATCTTCTTCCTGATTAGCAATATCTAATTCACAGTCTATCGCTATGAATGGATACATTGTTTCATATTTATGAGAACTCAATTTTATTTGCCATTTTATCACCAGTTGTTCAATATTACAAGGTTCTCCTGCAGCTTTTGACATTCAGGATTTTAGTACTCTGAAAATTCTGACATGTTATAACGATTTGCAAAGATTAACCCCTGTACTGAGATAAAGGGCATGCATAAGTGTTCGGTTGTTTTGTTTAATTTGTTTGTTTGGTTGGTTTTTAATTTCCCTCCCCTTTCATTAGCTAATGATGAGACAGTTTGCTTTCTTATAACTTTTTTTTTTTTAAATCTGAATTGATTACCTCAACCATATTTCTGTGTCCATATACTTTTTGACTCTTGTATTTGTGACTCATGACCTCTCTTCATGGCATATTCATGTCATGCAACATTAGACATCCATGGCGTAGATATCTATGTGTGAAGAAATCATCCTGTATTTCCACAGGGAAAAATGAGCAACCTTGGAGTGTGACGCAATTTAAAAACATAAGTAAAACTCTTAACATTTCTTCAGATACTGTAATCTTTCCCAGTACTTCCAGTACTTGATATTTATCTGCATATCTATTAACTATATTATTTTTAACAGTTTCAGTTGTGCAATTTGTGTGATACAAATACTAGCCTTACTCTTCTGTTGTTGCTTGAAACCACTGTCTCCTCCATGTTTTCTTTACTGATAAATAGACAATGAACTCGTTTAGCTTTTCTGCTATGGCTGTGTCTTTTCTGAGTACTTCTGTTACACATCGATTTTTTAGTAACCCTAGGGACACTTCTGTCAGGCTTTCTACTGGTTTTATACTTCTTTGAAAGAATAGTTACTATTTGTTTTTATACCTCAAGCAACTTTTTCCTCAACTGTTTTTTGCTTACCTTAATTTTTCCTCCAGAGTTTATTCTTTTTTACTTCCTCATTTGGACATGTCTCGAAACATCACTTTGTTTCTAGCAGCTTCTCTAACCTTGTGCTTCACCCCTGTCATCCATCTAGTCTTAGTTTGTTTGAGGAACAGCTAGTTATAATTTTAGTCTTTAGGATCATGTATTTAAACAATCGTGTCCCTTTTGAGATGAAACACTCCATAATGGTTTGGGGGGAGAGGAGATTGTATTTTTTTTAATATGCTAATTATGGGAATGAATGTATGAAAACAAAGCATGATGGCTAAGATAGTTGTGGTTTTGGTGTGGGTTTGTGTTTTTTTTTTTTTTTCATTTGGTTTGGGTTTGTTTTTTTGATGGTTGGCTTGTTTGTTTTTAAATTTTCTAATCTTTGTATTTCTATACCCAGTACTCCAAATTTTCAAGTGCTAGTGGTATTCTCTTTGTTCAAGTTTGGCAAAAATAATTTCCTGTTTGAGTTTTACCATTTTCAGCTCTATTCATTATTTGAAGGTACACAGGTTTTATGACTAGGTCTCTTTTCTCAGCTATGCATTATGCTTTCACCTTCTGTCAGCTTTTCCACTAAGGGTTAAAAACAGGGCATGCTGTCATGGAGTTCCTGGCCTTTAGTGCTCCATGTAGTAATTTGCACTGTGCCTCAAGAACCTCTTTCATATCATTCTCTAGGTCATGAGCATGTCAGTGTACCATAACTGTTGTCCTGTCCTTGGATTTTCTCTTCAGGGATAAAACTGCCCATTTTTTCCCCCAGTCAGAAAAGTTACCAGATAGCTTTCTAGTATCACAAACATTGTCATCGGTGTTCTTGATGAGTCTTCCACCTCTATAACCTACCTCTCCTTGCTCTTTCAAGGTTGGAGGTAAATGTATTGCAGGGCAGTATGTGGCCATTGTGTGGAGAAGCCATCACCATGTATGGGATTGCAAACATAGTAAACTTCTGAGACCTCTCTTTCTCTTTCACATGAGTGTTGTGAGCCTGGAGTGAGATCACCCTACATCATCTCTGGACAGCATTCTTCCTTTTACTCATAAACTCTACAAATAGGAAGCTGCATACATAAATATAGTCTTAATAAAAATGTCATTGATAATATGTCCTATAGAGTCATGTGAGAGAGAAAAACCAGTTCAAGTCTTGGTTCATTCAGTCAATCTTAGAGCCACACATCTCCCTCACTTGACTGTAGAGAAAATTTAGAGTGCCAGTAGTTCTCAGACAGGCAAGGTGAGCATGAGGTACCTCAGTTGCACTGCTGTGAATTAAATGCTCAGTCTGTTCAGGAGATGAGCAAATCCCACCAGCTGTAGTTTCAGAACTCTAAATACCTTTGAAAATCCGATCCATCAGACTTAAATTGTGCTGTACATAGATGAACGAGCTCTTATTCTGGGAAAGGCTGGTCCTTGTGTTATATGAGTGGGAGACTTGGTGTTCAAATGATTTTTGGCATGAGACAGCTAGAACTATGTTAGGCAATTCAAAAGGTCCTGATTCCCACATCAATTTCTGAACTGTTCTTTTTCTTCTGTTGTTTCTACTGAACTCAGTGACCTGTAATAGATTTTTATTTCTGTTTCAGGGCCCTCTGGTGTTTTTATTTTTCTTTTGTTTAGTTCTGTTTTCTTCTTCCTTTCTCTGGCATACTTAAACATAGATATCTTTCAGCTCAATCCCTTTGTCCCCTGCAATGTTCTTTCTGACAGATCACATTTAATAATACTGTTCTGTCCCCCTCTCAAAAATGTTTGCAATGCCCTTGGTTTTATGTTATTTATTTCACCCTGTCTTCTTTTCCATTCTTCCTTTTTTTTATTATATGTTTTTATTTATTTATAAACTCTAAAAATCCAGAGTTTCTTATTCCTTGGACCACGCACCTGCAGTGGTTTCCATGGCAACATGATTCTGCAGCCCCCAGCTGTTTCATTCCTGATTCTTATTAGCAGTTTTCTGGATGCTAGTAAAAATGTTGCAGGTTTGGAGGGGCAACACTTGCAGCTGATATCACAAGTGTTTAATTACTTTGAAACTGCATGTCTGGTTCCAAGTCTGGTCCCTTTACCTGGGATGAGAACATAAGTCAGCTATGACTATTTAGTAATCTCATCTCATGAATTGTGCTTTCTTTTTGTCTTTGCAGTTACATGCTAAAGTTAATAGCTCATGCTCATCCAGTTATTTCTGATGATCTAAGCATATTCAGATTTCTCTGGCTCTTCCTCTACCTTTCAGAAAATCTGAAAAATAACTGCATTCCTTTACACAAAATGTTTAAAAAACTAATGGTAGAGAAGTAGAAGCTGAGCTGTCAGACCCTTTAAGTACTTTCACAAAGATTCCTCCATAATGTCCCCGAAAGTCCTTATTACTTTAAGATGGGGTCTTGAGCCAAGACAGTATTGAAATAATATAGTGATCTTTCTCTTTGCAAATCTGTCCTTGTTTTATGTCCCTCATCCCGGTGGAATGCTAATGAAGAGAAATAATAGTGAGGATTCAAGGAGAAAATCAATCTTCTTTTACTTAGATTCTACCAGTTTCTACTGGTCAGAGACTAGTGGATTAACACCCATTGTATTATTGCTAATAAAAGTTGTGCTATTGTTAAGGAGAGTAGCTTCATATTTATTTTATTATTCGCAAAAGACAAAATGCAACATAAATGCTGACACTATGAAAAAATATAAATAACCAATTCTGGTTTATTTGTAACTAATTTTGTAATCTCATAAAATTATTTATATAAAACTATGTGGCTAAACAAAATTACAAATGCACACACAATTTGAAGTACCAGTAACATGAAAGGTAGGTTTTAGCTAAAAGAGTACTTTTGTCAAACAAAAAGAAGAAAACCAACACCTTACTGTCAGACTTTGAGGAATCAAGTTGTAAGAGACAGCAATAGAGAGGAACTGTGTGGGGAAAATGTGAATTTTAAGACAGTCTAGTGGAAGTTTTTTGAAATCTAGACAGGCACCAGATACAAGTAGCTATGAACCACATTTTTGCCTTAACATGAAATACTAATTCATTGAAATAAAAACTTTTCATTGAAAAAGGTTGTTTTGATGACTCTTTCAAGGAATCTTTTAAAATAGTCTAAAAATTAACATAAGCTTTATTTCAAAATTACTTTAGAAAAATCATTATTTCAGTTGCTTTTATATCAACATTAAATTATTCAAATGTGATATCATCAATGATACAAGCGGCTTTATTACAATTTTGGGGGTGTTGTTGTTTTATTTTCCTTAGAATTTGTCTTTTGCTCAGTTTCACAAAATAGTTTGTGATAAGGCAGAAGTCCAGTCTCCTGTTCCTGGATATATGTATGAATTTGTAAATTTTTTTTTCTTATAAACTGGAAAATAGTCTGACATTATTTGTATTTTACATAAAAAAAAAAAAAAATATTCTGTGGACTCAAAAAAAAAAAGTGAGGGAGACTGAAGGATCAATTTCTTTCATTTTTAATATGAAGGTGGACTTTAATACAGTTGTTGGTATTTTCCAGTTTGCTTTTCTCCACGTGTTGAAATGACAATACAGTTTTGAATTAATGATTTTTCCTTTCCATGTTTTAGTGAGATTCTTACTGGCTTTTAACTGAGTAAAGTGGGGTTTTTTTTAGGTCAGATAAAATAATTTAAAATTATTCTCTAATATTGCCTGTGCATTTCATTTTATATTTGTCATGCTTCGGGCTTTCTGTTGAAAAACCCCTTTGCTTTCATTGACTTCTGCAGATGTAAGCTGTGGTGTTTCTGAACATTCAATGTGTTAATGTCTGCTATTTATAGTAACATATATTTCTGTATTCCTACAAACATTGAGACAAAAGTCTGGAACTGGCTGAAAGGTAGGTGGTGTTAACAGCTTCAGCATCACTCAATTTTTACACATCCTGTAAAGGTGTGCAAGGGCAAATGTCTCTCCAGTTTCCAGCTCAGAAATTTTCACTAAGCAAATAGAAAATATGTTACTGCTCTGATCTAACCCACAAACCAAGCTGGGATCTACAAGCCACACTTGTTTCTCCTCTCATGTTGCCGGGTGACCTGTAAAAGCACTCAGCACCTCAAACACAGAATAACTATGGGGTTTTTATGGGTTTGTGTATGCGTTTCCCATGACAAAGACATTTTTTAGTCACAGCTTCTTTAAGTGAAGCTTTACATATATTTGTATATCTGTGTAACCCAACAGAAAAAAAAATATTCTGAGCAAGTCTTACTAAAGCTATCCAGTGAACTTTTTATGTGGAGAGGAGTTTAAAAAAAGAAAACCTGAAAACTGTCTACAAAATATGACCAATATAGAAGTTTTCCAGTTCTTGGGTTTGCAACTGAGGTATTGGATTGATTGGAAATCTTTTTTCTGTGTTTTATATATGTACATATATGCACATTTACAACAGGATCAGTGGTCCACAAGCACAAGTCATAGTTTTCCTGGAGTGTTGAGACTACTGCAATGTCTTCCATATGCCAGACAGTGATCTCGGATGGGAGGCATCAGCTGCACAGGTGAGTGTCTCAGTAGGTTTAGCGTGGAGTTTTTCCTGAAGACTGAACACATCAGTTATCTTGGATGGCTGTAGTCATGGCTGAGGATGAGAGCACAGCATGGCTCAGAAGGTGTACAGAGATCTGCAGCTAATGATGGGTAGCTGTTGCCCAAGGCAGGGATCACAGGCTGGTGAAGAGAATGAGTGATTTCTAAGGCACAGCTGCTCCTTGCTGGATCTGTGCTTTCCAGCATTGCCTCACTATTTCTGTGAGCTTCATTTTGAGCAGAAAGCCTGAGCTGTGTGCTATTCTGACTGGATGGATCTGCCTAAGTTTTTGAGTCATTATTTATTCACTGAAATTAGTTTTGTTTTCAGAAAGATGTAGTGTGTGATTTGCTTCCTGTTTAGCAATGGGGCTAAACAGTGTCATCTTGCATCCGCCAGAACTTTTTCTTCTTTAACATCTTTTATCTTTAAGGAATTGTCCAGCAGAGTGGACAAAAGGCCAGGACAAGTAATTAATTAATTATTCTAAAATTAATTCCACTTCTTGTTTTACAAAGGAGAAGCTCTGCAAATTTTAGTGCATTACATTTATTTCTGCCACAGTACAGAATAATACATCTGAAATGTACTGAAAACCATTTAGTTAATGGTAGTGAACCTTTTTGAGTCCAAACTGAACCCTTTATAACTTGTGGACAGTAGTGATTTATGTATGTATTCCAATGTGGGGTACAGTGGTTTATCTATCCGAGCAATGCCACACATTATGGTAAATACAAGATTCAAAAGTTAAGCACTTTCAAGAAAAAAAAGGATATGTGTATTGAATATCCCCTTTTGCATCCTCAAAACTTATAAATACTAGATTAGCAAATATTTCAGGGGTGGTGTGACATTAATTGGTTTGATTTGGTTGGTTTTTTTGTTTGTTTGTTTGCCATCAGATTGGAAAGAGTCATGGAATACAGAGAAGATGTGTGTGGATCAACCACCCATAAACACCACCTTCATCCCTGTGGCACTCTGCAGTGTCAGTCTGCTGGTTTTGGTGAATGAATTACCTCTTCTAGGGAGGAGCAATTATAATGTATGATAAAGAAGCAACAGTTCAGCATCTGGCTTCTTACTGTTGTATTTTTATTGTTAAATAAAAATGAATCCTATTGATGGTGAATCCTGTTGAATTCGGCCCTTCTGCTGGAAACAAAGGAAACAGCAGTTAAAAGCTTACAAAATAGGATGTGAAATAGTCACACCATTGCTATATGTTAGTGGAAGCACAGAAAAATGTAGCAACAAAGATTTTGTTTCTGACATTGTTAGTGATGAAAGTATGTAAAAAAGGCCACTGGCATCTTCCAGGATCTTTGCAAGTATCTGATGCAACTGTGTCTGTGCTTGCACACTGAACTTAAGCTGTACTACTGATTCTTCTGTAGCTATTTTTGTTGTTGTTGTTTATTAGGCTGCTGTAAGTACCACCTCCTGTATGTACAGAAACTTACATCAGACTTACCTGCCAAGGGGAGAATGATGCTCTGTATGCAATGCACATGGTTCGTGCAATATGCAGACATCATGTGGCCAATGTGCTGATGGGTCTCATCATGGGCAGAGTCTGACAGAAACAGCAAACCAAACTATAGATAATACAAACAAAACCCCAGGGACTCACTGAACATTGTGGAATAGCTGTAGAACCATATGTATGATGTGAGAGGAACAAAAGCAGTTACAAGTTAATTGGTTTAATTGGTTTGGTGAAATAGGAAGGAAATGCTGAGTAGCATGCTGAGAGGCTGCAGGCGATGTGTGCACAGCTAGGGGTAAGGAGGCAGTGACTTCAGCTGGCCATAGTTATCTGTCACCTTCAGCTGACATGCTCCAGCTTTTCTCTCTGGTCTGCCTGACACATATGTGCAACAGATAGTTTGTCTTCATGGCTATTTTATGGTAAGCACTTTCAAAAACTTCCAGCAAGTGTGCAAATATTAATGAAGAGGATAGCTATGTAGTGAATGTCCACACTCACAGGGGAGTTCTGTTAGAGACAAGACATTTCCATGACTTAGCTATTGGCACACAGAAAGCACTCTCTTAAACCTCTCCCCAGTCTTGGTTATAACACAAGTTTGTTCACATTCACAAAACCTCTTCAGACTTTGAGACAACTCATCTGACCCAATAGATAGGAGTGCTGCATTAAGCAGGAGATAACTTATCTTGATTTCAGACTTGGATGAGGATTAGATTTATAAACATATGTGCTGTCTTGACAGCAGTGCTTTTAAAACCAGAGCTTTTAATATCTCAAATTAGAGTCTGCCTGTCCCCAAGAACAGGGCTATGCAGGGGAATAACCTGTCTTGGCTCTTCTGAATACAGAGCTTGCAAACACATTTCTCATCAGATTGCCATGGCTGTGATTTACATGAATTTGGACAGGTTGCTAGGGAAGTCAAGAATGGTCGTGAGAAACGTGTTTAGTTTAACAAACTAGTTAGAAGTGCTGACGCTTTTGGAAAGAAAGTTCCTTTGTATTGTCTGTTGAACACCTAGTGATATTTGAGGTAACAGCTCCCCTTTGAAAGAGAAGATGAAATAAAAGATGATTTTATTACCTGAGAAACAGCCTTACTTCAGTCTTACCTTTCCATGCTGGCATATAAACCTCTGTATGTGTTGGCATCAGAAATGTATAACAACGAGTAGTTTTTGCTGTATTTTCTTTGGAGATACCATCTGTGCAATGAAAAGAATTTGCAGGAATGCTTACATTGTAGAAAATGGAGCTGGGAAATGGGGTTGAACTTTGCAAACAGTTCAGTTTAATCTACATATAGCAATTACTTTTGCTGTCAGCAGTTTAAATTTACCAGTTCAGAAAGACTTAAGAGAATCAGATTTCTTCTTTTAAAGTGAAGTATAAACTCCATGTAAATGAGCCTATGATGCCCAAAAGCTCTCCTTTAGTTCTACCACATAAGACAGCTTTGCAGGGACTTAGTCACTTTACTGTGGCTGAGGTGGGAAGTCCCAGTGGAGCCTGAAGGTCCATTATACTGGCTTTATGCACAAATGTAATCTGTTGTGTCTGTGCCAAAAGGAAATAATTCAAGGTAGGTAGGATAGACAGAGAAGGGAAGTCAATCCCAAGGATTCTTCTGCAGGACGAAAAAAACCCAACATTCAGAGATGTGCACTGCATATGTACAATTTATTCCTTATTTATATTTACTAGTGATAGCACCCAGTGCTCATAAATGAAGTCAGAAGGTCCAGGGTGAGACAACACCGTCAACACACTCATAATGGGAATGGGCCCATTTAAAGTGTTATAAAACCTAGTGATTTAATCTGGGCCTCAAAACCTAAAATGAATTCAATTGCCACTAAACAAATTACTCTTCAAAAAAAGGTCAGCATTACGTAATGGCAAATGGTATATAAGAGAGTAAATTTTGCACTGCTCATATTTTGAATGCGCAATACATACACAATAAAAACCCCAAAACTTCTGACACCATTACAGACTACTACTGAGTCCTCCTGAAAAACATCCCTGATATTTTTTAAGGTGGACCAGACACAGACTTTTCTAAATAAAGTTTCTCTTGGAAGAGCAAGAAAGGAAAGTCTATTCCCTATAAAGAGAACCCAGTGGAAAAGTATGCAGCAAGAATCTGATTTCCTATTGTACTGCACATTTCTCTTAAGTGTAGTGCAAATGAAATTGTGCAAGGGACCTTTGTAAGCTCAAGCTGCCATCTGTAGCAAGAAAAAAAAAATCATATGTTGGAACTAATTACATAACTTTGGGGATCTTGCAACAGGAATATCCAGGGGATCTTCTTGGTGATCCATTCTGTCTCACAAATCAAAGAAGGTGAAGAAAAGAAAACCTGGAGCCAAGCCACCTGTTATGTAAATGATTTAAAACTAAAAGTCATGTTTCTGAAAAAAAAAAATCCAAACCCAAAACAGTGCCCTGTTCTGGTGCTTCAGCCAAAGATAATTGTAAAACTGGAATTGTTCATCTTCCCCTAGGGGCACTAATTCTGTCAGCCAGAAGCTATCTGGGACAGCCACAAGTGTCTTAAAATAGCAGCATGAAAGAAGATGGAATAAGTGTTAGACAAACTCAGTCTTCCATAAGTTGAACAAAGAATCATTTGGCTGGAAGTTCTTGTTTACAGGGCTAAGGAGTTGATTACATGAAATAACACCAAGCAAGGTAGCAGCGTTTTCTTCCACATAGTTAGAATATTTGCTGTGAGTATAACCAACCTGAAATATATTTAGAATTCCTCATTTTTTTCAAGTTTCTAATAATAATTTTTGTCACATAAAATGTCCAATTTTTCACTAAATGAAGTGTTTCCAGTTTTCCTCAGGCACTTCTAGGAGCAACAATTGAAACAAAGGATTTGATTCACAAAATGTAGCTTCTCCCCAGGCATCATTCAGCAGTGAAGTGGTGACAATACTCTGGCTGGCACAGTCACCTGGTAGAATCAGCACCTTCCTCTTTCTAGGCTATGAAAAATGTTTCACCACAGACAAATAACGTACTTAACAGAATTTTAAAATAAAAGTCACCTCCATCACCAGTTGTTTGGGTTTTTTCTTTTGAGGGATTTTTCAGGTAAATGCAGTGCTGCATCTCTCTTTCCAGACAAAAGCATTTGAAAATGTCTCAAATTCTTGTCTGACAATCCTTTTGAGGCTCTGACTTACATGTCTCAATAAATTTGATATTTGCTGAATCAACTTTCTAGTGCCGTTGTGCACATCTGTGTGCTGGTGTCTAAATGGAGTATATCTTAATCTTGAACTGAATCATGATTGTAACTCACATATATAAATCTCTCTGTGGAGAGCATTGTTTGAGAGTCATAACTTGGAGCTAAATCCCACCTGTAAGGTCACACTTAGAAAGTAGGTCATTAGTACATTGTCAGGACCTTGCAGCACAGTATACCATAGTGGAAAAAGGCTAACTTTGGGTGGTGGATAAGGGTGGCAGAGAGTAGGATAAGAAGGTAGTTTTCATCTAGCATTGCTGCGTCAGTGGATTTGTCAAGTCTTCACAAATAGAATAAAATTTGTGAGAACATAGAACTGATTCATAACTATAAAAAATAGTTGTGGTGAGAGGCTTAAGCAGCTGAAGGCTCAGTAAAAGAAGACTATGAGGTTATTTGATCATTGGGGATAAGAATCTTCTAAGTAGAGAACAGGGAGTGCTGAAGAGGTTTTATTTTTGCAGAGAGTAGAAATACCAATACTTCAAAGGGTTTGGCTGAGTCACACAGATTTCATTTTTAACAGTAGATATAATTAACCACTTGAAAGAAATACTTAGAAAAAAAAGTGATTTCTTTAACCATTTAATATTTTTATTGGTCTTCTCTCTGTCAGATGACAAACTTTTAGTAAAACCCAGATCCAAGCTTCTGGAGTAAATTCAAGGAGCAACCAGTAACATCTTGTCACATGAGATGATTTCCAAAATTTTTCTGTCTAGATCCTAAATCTAATTTGTTATCTTAGACTCAGTGCCCTTCTGTGCATAGATGTAGATCTAGGCATGCAGTTGTCACTACCAGGTAGTGTACAGTACCAGGTACTTCTACCTGACTTTACAAGTGAGTAAAAGGTGCTCATTGTTCAAGCACAGTATCTCTTCTGTCTTATTTTATATGGAGAATTTTCAGCTACTTTTTGAATTATTTTGTCTATTTTCTACTATTACCTAAAATAAAAAGCATCATGCTTTCAGGTTATACTACCTATTCTCATGTGGTTTATTTACATATTTGTTTCCATTTAGAGATTTCACTGCTCACTGAAATCAGGCTTTGTTATTGCAGTTGTATAACTGAGAGAGGTCCAGAATGTAAGATTTATTTGGGATGTAAGCTAAGACTCAGAAAAAAGACTACTACCGCCATAACTTCAAGAAATGCGGTTGTTAATATTTAGTAGAAATAGCCCTTTTCTTCGATACTGCAGCAATCCTGTAGTGTCAAACTAATGCCATTATGTCTGACTGTGAAGATCCCCCATATTGGAGGGATATTTTTAAAAGGCTTTTCTGTCCCTTGAGACTGAATTCTATTTTGTTCTTCATACCTGTGACTCTGCAGGCACACAGTAAGTCTGGGTCCTGGAGTAAAAACTCTGACTGTAACTGGAAAGCAGAGTTGTAAGAATCATAAGTCGTCCTTTAGAAAGTGATCAAGGAGGGATAATGAAAGTCCTGGCTTCTTCCCTTTTATATTCTTGAGGTCCAAACACATTGTGTAATATGTGTCTTGTAAGTCACAAAGAGCAATCATTGATCCAAAGATTAAATAGACAGGAGAAAGGAGAAGAATGATATATTTGCAAGGAGAGATTAATTGATTCACATGCTCTGAAACTTGACAGAGAAGGAGTGCTGCCTTATTACTGCTTCTGAGACCTCTGCAGGGACAGAGGCATGGGGGTTAGAAGTACTATACTGCCATCTGTATTGGAGTGAAAAGATATGTCCAGTTTGATTTGCATGTCTGGTTTATAATATTTGGGTCTATTTCTGTTAAAGAAAGCTGTGGTATCAACATAGGAGAGCTATAAAAGTTTTAAATGTGTTGGGAAAAGCTTTTAAAACCCAGAGAGTTTGTGTAAACATGCCTGCCTAGCAAGACTTGGAGGGAAGAGTACACAGGCAAGAAAAATGAAGATTGTTTCTAAAAAGAGAGTCTGTCTAGAAAGCCACTTTTTTGTTTGTTTGGTTGGGTTTTTTTTAGTTTGGGGTTTTTTTTGCGTTTTTGTTTTGTGGCATTCAGGCTGGGAATCTTGTAGGTAATTTCATGTTTTCCAGAATATTTAAAACTGTTCCTGGGCTTCTGTGAGAGGAAGCACAGCAGGCTGAAGCTGAGGTGGTTGCAGAGCAAGCTGGGTGACAACGCAGCAGCAGACCTATCTTCACCAGGATCTGAAGCCTTGAACAATTCTGGTTTGGCCTTCTTATCAAGCATCAACATTATGATTATTTTGGCTGGGGTAGATTTCACAGGGACATAATCTTTAAGATATCTGACTTGTGGAAATCCATATTGTTATGGCAATAAATGTTACTAGGAATAAAAGGTAGGCTTGGTATGAAGTGATCAATATTATGTGATTACTTATCTCTGCTTCTTGAATTATTTTCAATTTCAGTTTGCTGTGGTATTGTGTTGTCATTTTCTCTCCTTTGCCTTTCCTAAGTATTCAAATATTTGTTTGCAAATTTCAGAAGACAGACAATCTCCTTTTCTGTTTGTTTATTTTTAAGTAGGATCTCCTAGAAATGAGAACTGAGACTTGTTGCCACTCACTGTATGCCAGCATGGAGGCTGACAATACGAAAAGCAACTTTGCAGAAAAGGACCTGGGAGTCCTCCTGGACACCAGGTTGAATGTGAGCCATCAGTGTCTTAGAAAAGAAGGCAAATGGTGTCCTGGGCTGCATTAAGAGGGATGCTGCCAGTAGGCTGAGGGAGGTGACCCTTCCCCTCTACTCAGCATTGGTAAATCCACACTTGAAGCACTGTGCCCAGGTATGGCCTTCCCAGTACAACAGAGATAAGGATGTACTGTACCCAGGTGCAGATAGGCATTGAATTGGCCAGCTCATACTCCAGTCTGGCCACACTTGTTTGAATGTGCAAGCATTTTGATTGTTTCTACAGGATGCAGTTCCTTTGGTAGTGTATCAGACTCTTAGCAGGGCATTTTAAGCTGACTGTGGTGCTGTGCCTTGCTACCTGAGGCAGATATAGGAAATGGTTTGAGTTCAGGCAGAGGAAGGATATAGACCTGCCAGAATAGGTAATTGATCTTATTAGTCTGTGTTTTAACCTTTGATGCTAACTAGTTGTATGATGGATCTTTGTTACTTGTGTCTTCAACTCATTCATTTCTGAGGTGAGAAACATCTTCATATCACCTTCAAAAAAAGCTTTATGCTTTCAAAAACCTTAGAAGCATTAAAGAAATATAAGAAAGGAAAACATGAGGATTCTGCTTTTGGAAGCTTATTCTCTGTCTGGAAGGAAATTTTATTATCTATTGCATATGTGCTTAAACAAATCTGTATGAGCCTTCTGAAAAGAAAGTAAAATGTTCTTTTCTGTATGAAAAGCACTTCAGTAAATCCAGTTACTATGACTATTATGATTTTATTTGGATTCAAGCAAAATCTTTTCATGCTAAAGGAATAATTTTTGGCAGTATTTGAAAAATGATAAAGGCACTGGTTTTTAAAATGCAGCATCAGAGGAGATGAGATTTTGGAAAGAAAAGCCTCCCCCCCTTGACTTGTCTAGCACTGCTGTGTTCCAGAGAATTAATAACAGCAAAAGTGACTCCCTGGTAAAATGACAATTTTCAGTTTTGTGGATCAATAATAAATGTAGTATGTATCAAATGTGTGATGGCACATCTGTGTAGACATTATTTAGACTTAAGTGAATTAAATTCCAGGTCTTGGTTCTAATAGGTTGCTTGGTAAATCGAAGTTGTTAAAAAGCATCTTTTCAAATACTTTAAGAACTGTGGATGAGAAGTACTGTAAGACCTAAGGATTTTTATTGTAATATTTACATTTAATCTTTAAACTTTTGCTTAGGATAGGCTTGAAAAATACTTATCAAATACTGTAACAAATTAATTGCACTTTGCCATTAATTTCAATTTGTTTGCAAATGAGCATTCTGTTACTAATTCTTAATCTGCAAACATGTGAAAAGTCTGTTTTTAAGGTGACCTGGTTTCAGGTGGGATAGAGTTAATTTTCTTCCTAGTGCTGTGCTTTGGCTTTAGGATAAGAATAACATTGATAACTCACTGATATTTTAGTTGTTGCCAAGTAGTGCTTATCTTACTCAAGGACTTTTCAGTTTTCCATGTTCTGCCAGTGAGTAGATGCACAAGAAGCTGGGAATGATCATATTCAAGACCCAAACTAGCCAAAGCAATATTCCATACCATAGGATGTCATGCTCAGTAAACTGGAGGGAGTTGGCTGGGAGTCCCAGATCTTTGATCGGGGACTGTGCAGTGGTCAGCAGGTGATGAACAGTTACATTGTGCATCACTCATCTTCCTTGGGGTTTATCTCTCTTTTTTTTATTATCTTCCTTTTCAGTACTATTATTAATGTTATTATGTTTATTTCAGTTATTAAACTGTTCTTACTTCAACCCATGATTTTCCCTTTTTTTCCAATTCTCTTTCCCATCCCAGCAGGGTAGGGAGGAGTGAGTGAGCAGCTGTGTGGTGCTTAGTTGCCAGCTGCAGTGAAACCATGACAAAAGGCTTCTGCAGGCAGTGATGAGATTTATTTTTTTTTTTTTGTTCTTAATATGACAAATATTTTGAATGTTACTATTTTATTTTCTCTTTTTATTTTTTTTTTAAACAAAATTGCTTTCTCAAAAGTTTTCTTCCTATTAACTTGCCCTTGCTACAGGCATAAGCTAGGTTAACATCAAATCAATACTAATAATACAGGTTTATAAAATAATTAAGCCAATAATTTCTCTTTCTTTTTAACTGGAGCCAGTATTCAGAGAGTGTTATAATTGCAGTTTCCCTTTACCAGGTTATGAAAACTTCATTTTTGATCTGTTAAGCACAGTCTTGGTACTGCTGTGTTTTTTTTTATTTTCAGAACATGTTCCACTGGAAACTCCTGGGGAGGTTTTGTACTTTTTTAGAATGAAATGAGTTCCACTTCATCAGTGAAATACAGCAGAGCTGGATTCTCATAACTGAATCAACTGGAGAAGAAAAGGTAGAAATCTTAAACCTCTACTATTGTTATAAATTACTAAAATAAAGGAAAATTTCCATCAAAACTAGAAAATGTTAACAAGTATTTTCCCATAATATTAACTAGCCATGAATCTAAAACATTTCAGAAGTAAACAATTTATACTGCAAATAATGACATCATTCTATAACAGCAGAACATGTACAAATTGACACCTGTGGTGTACTAGGTAATCTTGCATTAAAATAGGTCTTTATTATAGCTTATACACACTTATCGTTAAAGATTTCATTCCAGAGGAGTCAGTATGATGGCAGACCAGTGGCTATCTAATTTTCTCATGTATCCTTTGTGATGCTTATTTTGGTTCTGTTGTTGTCGTAGCAAGATTAATATGAAACCATAAAACTCAACTTGCTGATAATGGGAGATATGTTAAAGAACCCTGGACAATGGAAGCTATACCCTAAGCTTACCTGTTTCAGAGGTAAACTTGGTAGGTTTATCTAAAATGGGACAGATGATTATTTCAGGAGAAGTCTGCAACTACTGTAAAAGCACACTCCAGGGCAATGTTACTGAATTTCCCCAAATGTCAGGATCTGTTCTCCCTCTGTCAATACATCACCATTTCCATGTAAGAGGAGCTAGGAAGCTGTGATCGTGAGGCTGGGTACCATCTATGGATGCTAGTTCATGCACCCTCCCAAGTGTGATGGGTTTTGGGTTTTTATTTTTTTTTTTAATGTCACCTTTGTGTAAAACTAATGATTCATGGGTGCCAAAATTGTTTGAAAATTAAAGCTCCTTATTCTTGCATTTTAGTGGTTTGATGGTCTCAGAGTACATTCTGTCTTCCCACACAAAACTGGATTGTCTTTGCGTTAGTTGACCTGAACCTATCTGAAGATGACAACATAATGGAGAAAAGCACATTTAACTGCTCAGCAGAAATTATGACAAATATATCCACTCATGTAATAGCCATGGATTGCATTGTGTGCGTAAACATGAATTTTGAAAAATGTGAGCACAAAGCAATGAAAATACTTCCAGAGAGGTTCTGCAGAGCCCCAGAGATCTGCAGTCCTCCTTCATCTTTCTCAAGTCAAGAGCATAACTTTCTGCAACACATCTCAGTTCTGGATACCTGCTTCTCAGGGCTCCATACATCACATGCTTGCTTCATTTAGGCATTGTTGTTGGCTGGCTTTGTTCTTGCTTTTACTGGGTTTTAAAGCAGACCCATGTTGCCGTTTCGAAACATACTTATAAGATCATATATTGGCATTGTGAAGTACCAGAATGTGTAAAATTAACTTTCTCTTTCTCTACTCGTTCTGACACCTCTTCAGCTTCCTTTCCACTGTCCTTGGCAGAAGAAGAGCTGCCTTTGCTCTCACTCTGAAAGTTTTAGTATATGTTTTCTTTAAGGGAGAAGGTGTGAATTCCAGAGGGCTTTTATAATTTAGTAAGCTTCTAATAATGTCTGGATGTTGGGGAATGCTATACAACTTGCATTTCTTGATAATAATGGCAGGCAAGGAACATAATTTTAAATATATCATATTCTATATTACTTCTGAGATTTTTATTTCTTCTATGATAAGCTAGCATAATTCTCATGGCTATCATCTTCCTATAGTAATTATTTAGTAGCTATGGTCATTGCTTTTCATTTTATTGAAAAAAAAAAAAAAATACTGTCTTTGCTTCTATGTGGTTGGGAAAGTTTTGGGCTTCAGGAGCAATCTATTTCCTTTGTCAATGAGTTGTGCACACACATGTAGAATATTATTCCTTGCGATTGCTTTGACCAAAAAATGATATTCAATGAAAAGGGAAAAAAAAAAGAAAATCTGCTGAAGGCAACTTTGAAATGCTATAGAACAGTTATGGTTTGTGCTTTCTTTGTCCACAGACTTCCAGATGCCTTTTGCCCCAGAATGCAATATTCAAGTTACAAACACTACTTCAAAGGTGGTCACAAAGCCATTGGTTATTCCACAATAAAGTATGGGTTTCACTATGTATTCTGGTAGAAGGAGATGAGTATTTCCAGAATCTATGAGTTTTTGCATTTATTCTTTTTTTTTTTTTTTTTTCTGTGAACCTCAGCTTGGCTGCTTCTCTGTTCTAACAGTGTGAGGCTGAAATGAACCAATCCAGTAAAGGTGACTCAGCTCACTGCAAGGGGCATGGTTTGAATAAGTGATGCCTGATTATGGCCATTCAGAGTCACTGACATTTCTTAATCCTCTTTGAACTCTTAATTTCACATCATATATCTTTTTGTTTTGGGAAATCTGTTTTATTATGTAATATTATATACTATCTACACCAGGATGATGAAAGGGAATAGCTTTCTTGTTTACAACTTACAATGTTTACAAATATCTGAAGGGTGGGTGTCAAGTAGAAGGGGACAGTCTCTTTTCAGTTGTGCCCTGTGATAGGACAAAAGGTAATGGTAGCAAGCTGAAACACAGGAAGTTCCGCCCCAACATGAGGAAAAAGCTTCTTCACAGTGAGAGTGACAGCACTGAAACTGGCTTCCCAGAGTGGTGTGCAATCTCCTTCTCTAGAGACTTTCAAGACCTACCTGGATATGTTCCTGTGTGGCATGACCTAGGTGTTCCTGTGCTGGCAGGGGGCTGGACTCTGATCTCTGGAGGTCCCTTCCAACTCCTACCATTCTATGATTCTGTGATTCAATGATTCTTCTTTCTGAGTTGGAAGCACAGCCTTACCCAGCTCCTGATGCAGCCTGAGGTCTCAATAGCTGATGAATGAGGGTAGTAAGAGCTACCTCAAAAAGTAGTTTAGAGAGTTATTTTGCAGATTGCTGCACCCACACTCAAATCATAACTCTGTCCTCTCATGCTTGCATTGTAGAATTTGTCTTCCATGGGTAAAGTACAGAGCAGCTCTGTCAAGGCAATTGTGATAATTTTCTCTCTTGTGCATCTTTCAATAGGATCTTTCAATAGGTTATGTTGGCTAAGTTTGTTTAGCCTATAAACTCAGGCACAGTCTGTTTTGTTTTTTTCTGAATGCACATCAGAATTCCATCTTCATCTTACACTAACAAGTGTCATGTTCCCTCTTGTTCTTCAGAAGCTTTAAGAGATGCTAACGAAAAATGGAATATGTCAAATTCTGAAAAAAACACTGGAAATTAAAAATTTGACATTTAGGAACATCTATTTAATGTTTAGCAATCAACAATAGGCTGCATTAGTTTTTCACCTTTTAAAGAAACTTTTACTATAGAATATTAAGGCAAATTGATCTGACTAAAGGAACAAAAAAGTGAATGTACCTTGACTGAAAATATCCAGGAGTAAATTCAGACAACAGAAAAGGAAAACAAAAACATGCCCTCTGCCAGTGGAACAACGTTCTATTTAGTATTGTTTTCTTTTTCTTTACAAATTCAATGAAGAATTTTTTTCATGAAGCTAGGGTATCTGTGGTGAATTTCCTTTTTATATTTGTGATGTTGTTTGAACAGAAATAAAACAAAACATCTGCTACTAAAGAAACCTTCAACAGTCAAAGAATTTGGATCAAGCACAGTGCAACTCCCATTCCCATAAGACTTTGAGGAATTAAGTCCAGTTTAATAATATTCCTCTATAGGAGCTATAGTGAAATTGAAAGAAATTGAAAGTATGATATAGTCTTAATGTTGCTTCTAGGGCATAATCTGCTGTTTCTAGCCAACATCTGTTTTATTTCTATTAGTGTATGTAGATCTCATTTTAGTCACAGATATGTTGATGGAGGTTGAATCTATTACAACAGTCATAGCAAGAACTGGGTGTAATTCTCAAGTTAGTATTTGTGAAATATGTCCTTCTTCTTCCCATCACTGAGGATATAAATCTTTTGCATAATCTGTATGTACAGCCTGATTTGTTAGCTCAGACTACTCATGTTCTCTCTTTTCAAAGACTCTTGTGTCAGTGAAGCAGGCAGTCATCCCATAAACAATGTCATTTACTAGAATTTAAGAGGATCTAATATTTCTTTTCTCTGCAAGACTTTTGCTACTTGCTGAGAAATAATCCACCAGGCTAGTTTTTTTATCATGAGGATTAATATTTGCCTGGAAGATCAATATTATAAACTATAAAGAAATAATTCCTGCCCATGTCATGTACAGTGCCCTCAATTTAGCCTTTTTTTTTTTCTGGTACTCAAGCAGTTGAAAATGAACAGACCTAATTTCAGAGGATTTACATGATACATTTAAAAACATATGTGTTGAATAACAAACAACTCAAATTGTTCATTTCTTGTTTTAAAGACTGACCTTATAATCTACTTGTTTCACTTTTTACTGTAAATTTTGAAGCTATTTTCTCCACATTTGCTTTACACGTTCTCCTAATTAAGGTAGAAAAAATGCACCTGAAATAAGCTATTTCTTTTCTGCAGTCTGCATTTGTAAATTGAATTAGCTTATTTCAATCAACTGCACCCTCTAATTTAAAACTGTCATCATAAACCGTAATCACAAAAAATATCTCAATAAACTCTCCTAATCTAACATTTAAAAGTTAGCATACTTTATTTCATTATCTTTTTTTTTTCTCATGGAACTTTACAAGAGTAAGACCAAAACTCTTTTAAAAGAAGATACTATTCTCTTTTATAATTGACTGTCACATATGCAATTTCAAGTAAGCAAATAAAACAATCTCTTATACTGTGCTAGATAGGTTGGCTTCAACAACAAAATGCTCAAACTAATACAGCTACAGTTCACAAGTCTTCAGCTGTTCGCACCATTGTCAACTTGTTTGAAAACTAGGCCTTCATGAAATTAACTGCATATTTTGGTATAAGGTGTTGCATTTAACTTGATTTGGGCTCTTCAGAGTTTGTGTGTTCCACCTCAGACAGAAAGGCTGCCAAATCTCTGTAGTCCTCAGGAGCTAAAGCCATCCGTGATAAAAGTAATCAAGATTGGTGTTTCTGGTTTGGGTTTACTGCTGTTCCAGGAATGAAGACACTCCATGCTCCAATGTCTCATGTTACGTATTGTCCTGTTTCTTGGCAGATAAAGTAAAAGCAGTCCTCAATCCATTTTAGAAACTGGGTGCTTAGAATCTACACCTTTGTAAAATTCGTTCTATCTTCCTTGTCCTGTCTCTAGCAGAAACAGATAAGAGTAAAGAGATGCTGATGGTCACTTCCCTAACTATCTCTCAGGTATAAAGGAATTATAACATACTTCAGGTTGGAGGATGCCTTCAGAGATCAGCTAGTGCAACCTGCTGCTCATAGCAGAGCCATTCCCAAAAATGTCTCAGCTTGCTTGGAGCCTTCTCTACCTGAGATGTGAGTATTTCCAGAAACACTGATTCCACAGCATTTAGGGGAATTATATCCTAGTGCTCAGCCACTGTTATTATAAAAAAAAATTGCCTTAAATTTAAGCCCTATATTAGAGGTGGTTTAAGATATATTTTGACTGCTGGTTTAGAGTCTCCCCTCTTATATCTCCCATAGCTTTCCTGTCTGAGGAGAGAAGGTAAAAGGTGATTATTAATAGATTCTGAGACTTGTTTCCTGAACTACAAAGATGACAGGGCCAGTAGCCTGGAATTAGAATGTAGGGAAGCTGAGCAGCTGGGATCCATTTCTGTGGAAGAGAGGCATTGACAAGGCTATTGGAAAAGGAGGGACACAAGCTTTCAACCTCTGCTGGTGACTTCTGACTATTGAGAAGGAAAGGTATCCCTTCAAGGGAAATGTTACATGTCACCCAGGCAAGTAGACCACCATGGAGAGTACCTGAGGGAATTAGTCATGCTGGAGGTGATTTGTGATGACCTGGACAATAAGCAGTTATCCAAAGTTCCAGATGAATTAAAGTGCACATGACATAGGTGGATGAAGTTCGTATGTGCACTATTGTCAGTAATGTCCTGGAAAGGTGGAGAGGGGCAAACGGTAGATGAATTGTTAACTTCAGTAATATGAAGGAAGTCTCTCTTCCTCCCTTCAGGCCTGTGTCTTGGCTGTGGAGAAAGTGTCCCAGGAGTTCCAGCAAGTCAAAGAGGGTATGTCCTTCTCCGCACCTGTATGGACCAGTATCTTAGCTTTTAGGGGTAAGTGTTCTGCTCAAGAGAAAGGATATAGTAGGTGCATGCCACAGGCCACCCTGTGGTTTTACCTTCATGGTCATGGAAAGAGCACAAGGAAGTGGAATGGAAAATGTACCTTGACCCTAGAAGGTATGGATACATATGTTTCAAGGAAAACCAATCACAAAAGGCGGTTCTTCCAGGAAAATTGCTGCTCCAGTTTCCAGTGGGCAGTTCCCCAGACAGAGTAGAAGGGATGATCTTACTTCCCATCTCAATAAAAGGACTCCTGATTTATATTTGCAAGAAGTAATGAATACTATTACCAGGACTAGAGGAGCCCTGCCTCCAGCCAGGTGGAGAAAGGGGACAACTGGGTTTACTGGACTGTATGGATTTGATGGACTGACACACCAGGACACCTTTGCATAGTGTACCATAGTGCCATCAAACTATAAAGGGGCAGAACCCTCCTGAATTTCTGGAGTGACAGGGGGATCCTGACAGCTGATTGTATGAGAGGCCAAAGTGAGCTTAACTAGGAATAACCATCAAAAGCATCCATTGTGCATCCTTGGTATAGACTATCTCAGGAGAGGGTATTTCAGGGACCCAAAAGGGTACTGGTGGGCCTTTGGTGTAGCTGTCCTGGAGATAAAGGAAACTAAACAGTTGTCCACCTTGCCAAGCCTCTTGGAGGACCCTTCTGTTGGGGGGTTGCTGAGGGTCTAAGAACAACGGGTGCCATTTGATACCACAACAGTGCACTGGTGGCAATATCATACCAACTGAGACTCCTGATTCCTGTCTGTAAACTGATTTGTTGACTGAACAGCCAAGAAGTGTTCAGCAAGACTTGAATGCCTTAACAGTCCCATATGGCCAGCGCAAAAGTCCAATGGACAGTGGGGAGACTATCATGGCCTGAATGAAGTCATACAACTGTTGAGTGCTGCTGTGCCAGACATGCTAGAATTTCAACATGAGCTGGAGTCAAAGGCAAACAAGGTATGCCACAACTGATACTGCTAATTTTTTTTTTCTCAATTTGTTTGACATCAGAGTGAAGGCTGCAGAGTGCTTTCACTTGGAGGAGTGTCCACTACACCTGGAATCAACTGTCCCAGGGATGGAAACACGGGCCCAGAATTTGTCACGGACTGATCCAGACTGCACAGGAACAGGGAGAAGCTTCAGAAGACCTGAAATACATTGATGACATCATCCTATGGGACAACACAGTAACTAACTCAGAAGGTTTTAAGAAAGGGAAGAAAATAGTCCAAATCTTTCTTTAAGCTGTCTTGCCATGAAATGAAGTAAGGCCAAGGGACCTGTACAGGAGATCCAGTTTTTAGGAATAAAATGGCAAGGTGGGTGTCACCAGATCCCAATGGATGTGATCAACAAAATAAAAACTGTGTCTCCACCAAACAGCAATAAGGGAACACAGGCTTTCTTAGGACTTGTGGATTTTTGGAGAAAGTGTATTCTGAATTACAGTCTGATTGTGAGCCCTCTCTGTTAAGTTACCCAGAAGAAGAACAATTTCAAATGTGTCTCTGAGCAATGGCAAGGATTTGAACAAATTAAACAGGAGATAGTTCATGCAGAAGCTCTTTGGCCAGTCTGGGCAGGACAAGATGTAAGAAAAGTGCTCTACACTTCAGCAGGGGAGAATGGCCATATCCAGAGCCTCTGGCAGAGAGCACCCAGGGAGACCCAAGGCCAACCCCTGGGGTTTAGGAGTCAGGAATACAGAGGATCTGAGGTCTGCTACACTCCAACTGAAAAAGAGGTATTAGTGTATGAAGGGGTTTGAGCACCTTTGGGAGTGGTTCGTAGAGAAGCACAGCTCCTCTTGGCATCCCAATCACTGCTGCTGGGCTGGATGTTCAGAAGGAGGGTCCCCTTTACACATCATGCAACTGATGCCATATAGAGTAAATGGTAACTGATAACACAACGGGCTTCAACAAGGAGTCTCAGATGCCCAGGAATTTTGGAAGTGATCACAAGCTGGCCAGAGGGCAAAGATTTTGGGATGTCACCAGAGGAGGTGATACATAGTGAAGAGACCTCACTGTATAATAAACTACCAGAAAACAAGAAGTAATATGTCCTCTTCACTAGTGCGTCCTGTTGTAGGAAAGCACCAGAGGTGGAAGGCTGCTGTATGGAGACCTATAGAACAAGTGACAGAAACTGCTGAAGAAGGCGGCGAATTGAGCCAAGTTGCAGAAGTGAAGACCATCCAGTTGGCTTTAGACATTGCTGACCAAGAAAAGTGGCCAGTGCTCTGTCTCTATACTGACTCACGGATGGTAGCAAATGCCCTGTGGGGCATTTACAGCAATAGAATTAGAGCAGCTGGTGGCACAGAGGCAAACCCATTTGGACTTCTGCACTGTGGCAAGATATTGCTGCCCGGGTAGAGAACCTGGTTGTATAAGTATGTCATGTAGATTCTTACTTATCTGAGAGTCTGGTCAGTGAAGAACACCAGAACAGTCAGCGGGTGGATCAGGCTGCTAAGACTGAAGTGGTTCAGGTGGATCCAGACTGGCAGCATAAGAATGAATTATTTCTGGCATGGTGGACCCACGATACTTCAGGCCATCAAGGAAGAGATGCAACATATAGGTGGGCTTGTGACCAAGGGGTGGTCTTGACCATGGACACTATTGCACAGGTTATCCCTGAATGCGAAATGTGCTACAATCAAGAAAGCGAAGCAGTTAAAGCCTCTGTGGTGTGGAGGACAATGGCCGAAATATACACATGGGGAGGCCTGGGAGATTGATTATGTCTCACTTGTCCAAGTCAAGTGCCACATGCTTACAATGGTGGAAGTAACCACCAGATGGCTGGAGACATATCCCATGCCACCACCCAGAACACCATCCTGAGCCTTGTAAAGCAAGTCTTACAGCGGCACAACAACCCAGAAAGAACTGAGTCAGACAGCTGGACTCATTTCTGAAATAACCTCAGAGACACCAGGGCCAAAGAGCATGGCATTGGATGGATGTATCACATTGTGCACCAGCCTTCAGGAAAATTGAACAATACAGTGGACTGTTAAAGACTACACTGAAAATAATGGGGAGTGGGACTTTTAAACACATGGACTATGGTCCGTTCTAACACAAATTTTGACTGTATTTGTAAAAAGCTATTTCTTGATTTCCAGTCCGTTGATGTTTCCTCGTTCCCTTTTTTGCATCTCTTCAGCTGAATTAAGTTTCCCTGCCTGCTCTTGTACCTTCTCCTCCAAAGAAAGAACAGAACAGAGAGGTGAAGACACCTTGCTAAAGGAAGTGCTCAGGCTGGTATATGGTAGATCAGTTCCCAGATTTATAAACAAATAAGGGGGTAATATGTGAAGAAATTAATAGCTAACTAGCCAGAGAGTACATGGACTTGAAAATGGAAGTTACAAAAGCTGAAGGTGGGAGAATATGAGGAGAAGGAGAAAGTGAGCTGGGGAACAGTGCCATAAAGAAGATTAAATGGAGAAATATGAGTGGTTTGTTCTTGTCACATAGAATCATAAAATAGATGTACACTTGATTTCATAAGCAGGCGCTACTTTTTGTAGCACGTTCTATAACAAATGAGAAGTGCTTTAAAATACAGTCAGGTACTTTTAAAATACAAAGAGTGTAGAATTGACATTCTTTAAATATGTGACTTTGAAATTGCAATTCTGCCAAATCTGAGAAATATAAATCTTCATGCAGCATGACATATTTTAATACAAATATTTGATTAAAATGGGATGTGTGCCTCCCTCCTCCTGCTACAGTGTCAAGTAAATGTGCTGCTGAAGGCATAAGATGATACCACTTCACTTTCTGCCTGGTCAGTCTCTGTTATGGTTTTCACTAGATCCGTAGCATCACATGTACTTCAAGTCTGTACAGCCAAGCACCTTTGTGCAGCTCGCAAGTGAAATGAAAGGCAGACTTTCCATGATAATTTGAATGTAGCAGTGAGACAGTGATGCCAAGATAAAGATTGGAAATAGTGTTACAAAATGAGGTTTATGATAATCCTGTACAAATATACAAATGATAAAACTTCCCATACTCTGACTTAAAACCCCAGTGTTTTTTGTAAACTCAATTCTGTGTTTTATCTCTCAGTTATAATAATGCAAAATGGAATATGAGTAATCGTGAAACAAAGTGAACTACAGGTAGGTTGGACTTTAAAGTAGAACAATTCCAATTTTAAAGGAAGCTATAGGAAAAGCAAACAGTATTTGGATTGTTTTCCAGATTAAATACCATAAACTTGACTCTCTATCTAATTTCTTTTTAAACTTTACATGGATTATTAATTGTTTTGCCACATAAAAGTTAAAAAGTGACAGTGTTAAAATAACTCCTAAGCTGTTGAGAAATTACATATTTTTCAATATGAATTTGTGTTTAAACTATTTTGCGTGTTAATTCTGGCAGGAACTTAGGTAATTTTTCATTGGAGTCTTCTTAGTCAAATGTTTACCGACTGTAAACAAGATTTAAAGGAATTTGTTTGTTTGTTTTTATCATTGCTTGAGATGTTAGAAAACTATTAATTTTTTTTTTTTTGGGGGTGTAATTATAAAACAAGTACATTAGTATATAAACCAGTCTGACAGGTGTTCAGCAGTTCTTCTGAAGAGGGATATTGTATTTTTGTTATCTTTTTACCATTTTGGTTCTTTAATTTCACTTTTCCCAGATGAGAATCTTATGTAGTGAGAAATTTCAGACACTAGCCTTTCCTTTTTTGTTTAAGATGTATTTTTTCAGTCCCAAACAATACACCTGAAGAGAGGTGATGAAGAGACATATCTGAAATAAGAATGGCGATAGCATATAGAAACTTACTATGTTTATTGATGGTGCAGATTCCCACAGTTATTTATAGTAAAAGACATTAAGTGTCAGCTGGATACTTAAAAAATGGCCTTTAAAAATTTCTATCATTTTGAGGAAGAGGATAGAGAAGCAGCTTCAACTCTGTCTGGTATTTTTAAATTTATTTCCTTTGGTTTTGCCACCAGATGATTCAGCAGTGAATGAAACTTACTCAGGTAATGTTTTACTTAAACATAATGAAAATCATGCTAACTAGAACTAATGAAGAATTGAGTTGTTGGAGATCTGGCTTTTGTCTGTACCTTTAAGTAGGATTGGTTCCTTGGACACATTTTGTAAAATTTCCATCTAATAATCATTTTGGTCTATTCTTTACTAGAGTTTTTAAAGAAGATCTTTATTTAAATTATAAATAAATGACATTGCATAAATATAATTGTAAATTATACTTTTCTTCATTCCAACATTTTTTTCCAAGCATTTATATTTATAATTTTTAGCCAAATAATAGTCCAAATTTTTCTTAAGGAGCTATATATTTTATTACTATATGTGCATTATTAAACAAATCAGACTTAACAAAAATCACCAGCACAGTCTTTGCTCTAAAGTTCAAAGAAAATTTGAGGGCAGTTTTATTCTGTGATTTTCTGCACCCTTCTGGCTTACTGTACATTGCCTACATTAGGGTTACATACACTTTATCCAGCCATAAGGTTTCATGTAGCCTTAAATATGGAGTCTAAAATATTTGCAAGAAAATCACAAACATTATTAGGTGTTTCATCGTGAAAGGGCCTTTCTGCAGTCCAGGACAAATTTCACCTGCAGCTTAAGGCTGTGTAATTCTCATCTTCTGCAACAGTGCACACACCACTGTGTTTGCATTATCTCCTATTTCCTTGTGGACTTCCATCATGAAGCTTTGCTATCACAATTTACCTGTGTTCAGTTTCCAAGTTACTGTTGCCCAGGTTGGGCTTTACTTAAGCTTTCCTATTTTTTGTTTCTAAGGTGAACTGAGCATATAAGGTCTCCAGTGTCAGCTGTGTAAAGGTCTCCTCTGCATTTCTGCATAAATGTCTTGCTTCATAAAGTCATCCTTAAAGCCCAGGGGGTCTGTAAGAAGATGGCAAAGTGTGTTTCACTTTGAGCATATCAGTATTAGATATTTCAGCATTTGGAACTGGGGAGGCCTCACCTCTCATGAGTACCTACAAAAGCCTCTGTAGACTGGCAGTCTGCTATTAGCTGGATTTGAGATGCGGACCTTGACATAAATGCCTATGTATCTGAAAATGAATCTACAGATACAACTGGTTCTTGACACTTCTGCTCTTTATCGCCTGTGCTTTTCCTCTGCCGAGAAAACGCTGGGGTCATTCACATGTCAGGAAGTGCTGGTCCCTTTGGATACAGCTCCTACACGTGTTTTTCAAAGCTCTCTCGCAAGCTGCAGGCTTTGTCATGCCGTCTGCTCATCTGCAGGTGGCAGCAGGACAACTCCGTGTGCCCCGTGCCCACCAGGGCCGGGGGGCTGACCCTGCCGGCCTAGACAATGGTACACAGCTCTTACTCTCCTTCAAATGGCAGTCACTATCTTAATTTGCAATTGTGAACATTGATTTAATATCTCGTTCACAGGTAGATGAGATGGGTTTTTTTGTTTGTTTTTTTAGGTATTGTTAGTAGTTTTTACAGTATTACTGCTCTGGTAATGTCATCGTTATAGAACACAACAAATTACCTTTGTACTTGAGCAAGTTCAGTGGTTCAGAAGATAAGAGTTCATCCTCTCCATGCCTTCTTTGGTGGTATGAACATTTGAATTTCTTTGGATTTGTCAGACTTATCTGGAAAGAAACTTTCCAGGTAACTTTCAGTGGATCTGAGATTAAATACAGTTTCATAACTATTTCCTGAGTGCGAAGTAAACAGAAAGACAAAGTGCTCTTGAGGGAGCGTATGTGAGATGTGACAATCTAAGAGGAAATTTTTAGTTGTGTGCTGTGGTCTAACATATAAAATACATGTCTTGATGGTCCTGAAACTCCCAAAGAGGCTTCTCTTAGGTCTAGTTCTAGATTTGTTTACCTCCATTAAGGTCATCAGGACTTTTCTATGTCCCAGTAAAGAAACAAGGAGGAATCCCACTATTGATCACATTTTCTCATGTGTTTTCCTCTATAAACTAAGCTATAGCCACACTAATAAATGATACAGGAGCTGTTTTCTGGCCAGAGGTCAACTAGTATAACACAGATCATATACCCCAGCTGGATTCACCCACACCCCCAAAACAGGATGAGAGCATAAAAAGCATCTGTTGGAGCTCAGCTAAACCCCAAACTATACCCAAACACTAGGGGGAAGTCTGCACTAATGTTGTGACATGGAAGTTGCTAAATGTCAAACAGTTTGGGCAATTGCATGTGTATGCTTGGGCCTGTGCTCTTGCCCTTTTATTTCCTGGAATAGATGTGGCTAAATTGGACAATCACACTCATCTCTCCCTAGGTACTTCCTTTTTCATTTTAAGATGTTATATAATTAAAATTAATTCAGTCTTAGTTTAAGGATTAAATACCTAAAAGTTCTAGTAATTTTATTTTTAAGCATAATTTGTGTTCCTCCTTTTTATTTTATTAAAAAAAAAACCAAACCCAAAACAACAAGCTACTCCTTAACCCTTCCCCTCAAAAAAACCCCAAACCCAACCTGTTACCAGCCAGTCTGCAGAAATAAAAAAAAATCTGAGGTTGTTGAACAGTTTTCTTCACCAATTAGTCTGTTTTGGAGTGACTTCAGCAAAGAGGTGCACTGAAGTTTGGTGTGACTGCCAGGGAACAGGACAACTACATATGTTTCTGAATTAGACTTTGAAAAAAAGAAGTACATTCTATCTCCAAGCTGTCTGTGTGATTGAAAGCCAGTCCTGCAGAGGGTGATTCAAAGAGAGGGCCTGTGATTGAGAAGTGTATGTGTGTCTGAACAAAGAGATGGAATCAGTGAAAGAAACACTAATTAGCTCTTATGAATGTTCCTGGGTTTAAATTACTTTTCAAGAAAAAATAATATCTTTCCCTAGATTATAAATAACCTAAAGAATAAACACATCTAATTCTGGATGTTAAGGAATTTTTAGAATTTCTGTTGATACTGCATACAGAGAAAGTTAATATGTGTGTGATAAGGAAGTATCCATCCTGTGGCTGTGTGTGTGTGTATGCACACAGATTTCTTTGAGCAGTCACATTTTAAAAGTAACCAGTGAGACAGATGTTTATTTGATATAGTGTGTGGATGATGTAATTTAGATTTTCTCCAGTATAATAAGCAGGATATAAATATAAAATCTAATATACCTTTATTGATATTTACAGCTGTAAAACATGACTAAAGAGGAAAAAAAGAAAAAATACCCCATGGTTTTAATGTTATTCTCTACATGCTTACCCATCTTTGAGCTTAAATATTAATAATGCCACTTTACATGAGTAAATTATTAAAGCCTTCAGACCTAGTCAGAAGAAAGACATGTCAGAGCTAGGTTTTGATTTCAAGCTTTGTCAGGTTTGAATGTAACACTCAGGTTTTGTTCTGTGTCATTAGTCAATTTATCATAGATTCTCTGTCAGAAAATTCACTGGTGTTACTTATCTCCTGTAAAACAGATTTTGGTCTTCATTCCTTGGCTGAGGCTTGTTTAAAAGAGAAATTAGTGTACACTAAGGTAGGCTATTCAATCACAGTTATCTATCTAATCTGCATTAACTCCCCATCAGGCTCTGCCTTGCTCTGTAGCAGAGCCCCCAAGCACGATCAGGGGTCAGACTTTGATGTGAACTGTCATCATGGTACCTAGTATGTTTCTGGCTGGTGTCAATCAGAAATGTCTCAGACAATGTGTGGCCATGATTTAGCAGTTTGCAGAGGTGAGGGCTGATTCCCACTGACAGTCTGTGTATGGCCACCCATTTAGTTGGGAACAAGTTCAGTTCTGCCCTGCCATCCTCAGGGCATAAGAATGGAGGCTTAATTTTTATATTTGCGTGTGTACATGTATCTTCTCACTCCACATTAAAAAGCTTCCTCCACTTTTAAAGTAAACAAATATATTTCATAAAAAGACTTTTAGGCATCAGACGACCAGTGCTGCATCAGTGGATAAGGGACAACCTGTGGATGTGATCTATCTGGACTTCTGCAAGGCCTTTGACATGGTCCCCCACAACATCCTACTCACCAAGATGGAGAGATATGGATTTGATGGGTGGACTATTCAGTGGATAAGGAATTCACTGGGTGGATGTATCCAGAGGGTGGTGGTCAATGGCTCAAAGTCCAGATGGAGAGCAGTGGCAAGTGGTGTCACACAGGGATCCTTACTGGGGCCTGTCTTGTTTAACATTTTTATCAGTGATATAGACAGTGGGATGTAGTGCACCCTCAGCAAGTTTCCAGATGATACCAAGCTGGGGGGTGCAGTTGATATGCCAGAGGGATGGGATGCCATCCA
>JAAGNO010016143.1:8206-21184 GCA_033439905.1 Ceryle rudis
TATTTATTTCGGTGTAAGCCACAGTGTTGATGAAGTCAGCACAACATCTGGTTAGCTTCATCCCTTGACAGTTTCTGCCCTTTAGTTATAAGTGATTATGCTAAGTACGTACATTGGACAGAAATACAGCTACCTTCTTTGGGCACTAGTGTATTAATACATTACTTAAACTATTTGAACTGCTGCTAAATTACATTATATTATACTCTGAAATCTACAGTTGTTGCACTGGACAAAAATGAAGTCTGAACCACTTTTTTAACAATGATCTGTCTTTATGCTAATCTGATTTTATAGTAATATAGATTAGTCCTCATGTGTTCTCTGAATTCAGTTTCATGATTCTGGACAGATTTGAATGGAATATAGTTATAGAGTGAGTGGTTAATTTTCAATATATGCTATCTTTTTATATTCTCTAGACTAGGTTTTTGTTGTAATCATGCTAAAACAACTGAATTCTCAAATATTTGCAGAAGTTATTTTTGATGTGATCATTGAAAACTGAATTATTTGGCAAAATAGAGATACCTAAAAATGTAGGTCAAATGTTTAATTTTTAATTGTAATGGAGCTTTGTAGATCTGATTATCTTTTCAACTAGTATCCTGAGTTTTTTAGCTTCCACAAATGAACCATCCAGTGCTACAGAAGGAAGGAAAAATAAATGCATACAGATCCCTCCCTCCTAACCATTAGTATGCAGTGGCAAAAAAAAAGCAGTTGTTATCCTTTGGTCCCAAAAGATTCATACACACCTCTCCAACAGCACAATAATTTTAGACCTTAGTTAGAGTTGATGACTGCAGGAGGAAATATTTTGATAGTGCAGTTTGTTGTGGGATTTTTTTTTCATTTTCATCTGTATGCTGATCTGTCTCTATGTAGATTGACTTTATTTTCTTCCTGGGCCTATCTCTGTTTGTGTCAGCCTAAAAAATGTACCTGTTTTAAGCCTCCAAAAGAAATCTCAGAATATAAGAAGGACAACAGGTTTTTCAAATGCCCTTCCACTGAAAGGAGTCTGATGGATATCTTTTCTAAAGATGTTATTATTTTTTTTTCTGAGTAGTAGAAAAATTTTCTTTAAATAAATGGAATGGGGCTTTTATTTTAGAAATAGCAATTGGGAAAGACCATATTCTTTTCTGTATTTTTTTTTAAGAACTGCAGTAAAGTGGCCATTCAAGATTTGCATCTTCCGTTTCTTTAAATTATCACAGAGTTGAGACATAGCCATTAACTATAATTAATTTAAAAGGAAGTGTCTTTTTACTAGTGTGCATTCTTAGTAATTAGAGCAACATTTTTAATGCCAGTTGTCTTCTTAGAACAGAGATTTCAGTAACAGCAAATGTTTTAGGTTCAGGAAAGTTAACCAGAAGTTATTTGAACCAAGCAGTGCATTTGTTTACTCAGTGGTACAATGTGTTACCCTGTGTGAAGCTCTTGTAGTGTCTGCAGGTTTTTCTGGATGCACTGCATTATTCACAAATGATAAATGGTGCTTTTGTAGCAAAAAATCAGTGATATCTCAGAAATATGCATTTATGTACTTTATGAAATGGGGGCTATTGCTCACTAATCCATATCATCATCCCCATAAACCATAAATAACGATAAGCTTTTTTTTTAACTCCATACTGTGGGCCAGAAAACCCCTTACCCTATAAAACACATCAGGAAATTACTTGTATCCCAAGAAATTTGCTATATAAATTGTACATGTATAAAACCAGACACACTCAAATACAATCCATGTCCTTAACGTATTTTTTAACATCCAGTATACAAGTCACAACATAGTAAAAATCCTAAATTCTTTCAGTGAGGATTACATTTTTGCAATTGACTTTTTTTTTTCCTGATGTAAAGTCTTTTTTTTCTTTCCCCTCTCATCAGCCAGGGTGAATCTAGATTCTAGTTTCTGATTAAAGATTAGATTACTGTCTCACAAGTCTTTTGAAAGAAACTTCGACTACCTAGGTTTATAGAGTTCATAGAAGTCATGGTTAAATATTACACTGCACTCTGAGCTGCATCAAAAGAATCGTGGCCAGAAAGTTGAGGGAGAAGATTCTACCCCTCTACTGCACTCTTGTGAGACCCTACCTGGTGCATTGTGTTCAGCTCCAGGGGAGGGACTCTTTAGCAGGGAGTGTACTTATAGGATGAGAGGTAAGAGCTTCAAGCTGAAAGAGGGTAGATTTAGATTAGATGCAGGGAAGACATTCTTTACTACGAGAGTGGTGAAGCAGTGGAAGAGATTGCCCAGAGAAGTTGTGAATGCCCACCTCCCTGGAATTGTTCAAGGCCGGGTTGGATGGGGCTTTGACCTAACTGGTCTAGTGGGAGGTGTGGGTTTGGAACTATATGGTATTTAAAGTCTCTTCCAACACAAACCATTCTATGATTTTGTGATATGGACTGCAGTTTCTCTCTTGTTCATTATGCAGTTGCATGGTTTGGATAACGTGAAAATAGTTATTAGGAGTCCTGGAATGTCAGATTTTGTTTTAATCTGCTGTTTTCCGGCAATAGATATAAAGTAATTTTTTGATAGAGATTCACTACACATATTATGAAAAACCTAAATTTCTTAGTTTAGTATTAGCTTTATCTCTTTGTTACTAAAAATGTATATTTTCCCTTTAGTGATTCAGTATTTTTCTGCTTTAAACTCTCAAGCTTTATTATTTAAACAACTAGGAAAATAATATCTTGCTGTGCCGAAAGTTTTTTATATAGCAGAAGCTGCTTGTCTAGGAAAATCTTACATTTCTAGGTGGTTTTTTTGCATTTCATGTTCAAATGCCATTAACTCAAGTGTCAGCAATAAAGATTAATGTTACCCTAGTACTTAGCAGTTCATCCAGTAGCAGAAGGAGAGGGTGAGACTTACATAACTGCATATTCTAATTACCTGATGATGTAATTACATTAAGCTGTTGCATTATAAATATGCTGTTTGTTTATATAAATGTGTATTTGCAGCATCATTTGTCTGAACTGACAGCAATGTTATAGTTGAGGTGATTCACACAGTTAGATACTTTCTGGGGGATTTTCAAGGATACAAACCAGTTACTCCAAGGAGCTGTGCAATTATGTGCTGCTTTTTTATTCTCTGGTTGAAATATATCATGTGTCCCCACGAGGCCTGGTTTGGTAAGTAAACATATGAGAGAGATCAGAATAATTAATTTTACTTTCTACTTTTGTACTTCTAGCAATATGAATTCCCAGCTGTGCTAATTACTCCTCTGGTTTGTCTTTTTAGCAAAAATTGTATGTGACATTTTATACATCTTATGTAAAATTAGATATAATTTTGAAGCTAGTGTGGATTTATCCTATTATTTTAGGAATATAATCATTTAATATTAAGCATGTAGATGAATTTAATCATAGGGGGGCTTTCACTGAAACTTGACAAAGAATACTCCATGTGACACAATAAGTGGAGAATGCTTTGTACTATATACACAGATTGCCAAAGGTATCTGAAATAATCTATGATGACTGATGAATTATTGGTAGTCTAGACTGACTAAAAGTGTGACATCATATGATAAATGAAGGAAAGTTAATAACTATGGCATAAAATACACAGCAAATTTATTTTTATTTTCACCTTCATGCTCACCTAAGTAGTTTTCCATTTGATGTTTTGCTGCTGATAACAGAAAAAATTACATAGTGCATTGTTATTCCTAAGAATGTATAGTATGGGCAGTACCCATATTATCTCACAGTGCTGTTTTTACCTAAAAGAAAGGACAACAGCAGGCAAGGCACTCTTCTCTCTCCTATTCCTATCAATACTTCAAAGGTGCTTTCCTATTTTTATGGTGTCCAAGAAGCTGTTTTCTCAGTAGTAGGAAGCTGAGGTAGATACGTGTTCCTGACTCTTCTCTGTTATTTAGCAGTACAGGTTCTTTGAGGGAATATTTTTTTTTACAACTTTATTTTAAATATAATTTACATATAATTGCCCCTCAGAGTTTATTTTGTGACATGATGTGTGGCTTAGATGATGAACTTGAGTAACAGGGAATAGAGTATAGGTTAGGGCTTGATCTGCTGGAAACCACAGAGAAAGTTCTGGGAGTCCTGGTAGACAACAGGCTAACCGTGAGCCACCAATGTGTTCTTGTGGTCAAGAAGGCCAACGATATCCTTGGTGCATTAAGAAGACTGTGGCCAGTAGGTCAAGGGAGGTACTTCTTCCTCTACTCTGTCCTAGTGAGGCCACATCTGGAGTACTGGGTCCAGTTCTGGGCTTCCCAGTCTGAGAGACAGAAAACTACCGAAGAGTCTCCCATAGAGGGCTATAAACATGATGAGGGGATTGGAACATCTCTTACTAAGAAAGGCTGAGAGATCTGAGGCTGTTAAGCCTGTGGAACAGAAGACTTGGAGAGGATCTCATTAATGTTTGTAACTGTCTAAAGGACAGGTGTCAAGAGGATAGGGCCAGTCTCATTTCAGTGGTGACCAGTGATATGACAGGGGGCAATGGGTACAAACTGTAACATGTGAAGCCCCACCTAAACTTAAGGAGAAACTTCTTTATTGTGAGGGTGACAAAGCACTGGAACAGGCTGCCCAGAGAAGCTGTGGAGTCTCTGTCTCTGGAGACATTCAGAACCCTCTTGGACACATTCCTGTGTAACCTGCCCTAGGTGAATCTGCTTCATCGAGGAGGTTGGACTAGATGATCTCCATAGGTTCCTTCCAACTCCTACCACTCTGGAATTCTGTGATTCTATCTGCAACATCCTTGCTCAGTTCATCAGACTTTGCTAAAAAATATTTAAGAGTAATAAATTTAACAGTTCTTCCAGTATCTGTTCTGAAACACTTTCTCACTTCTACTTGAAATTATTCTCTGAAATAATTGTGGTTTTATTTTAAAAATAAAATATAATCTTCTTCCCTCACTTATTTTTTTTAAAAAAAGTTTCATCATCCAGATTTGCCTTTTACACTAACCTGTTATCAATTCTGAAATAAAACCTGTTCCATAGTACCTGAAATGGAATAACAGCTGTCAGAGCCATCTTATTCCATTGAGTAATAGATGAGAAATTCTAAATCTAAATTTTAACACAAGCTCTATTACAGACTCATCTGAGATGGAGTAAGGTATTACCTGAGAGTGAAAAGTTGCCACATGTATTTTGTAAAATATTGACTAATATTACTTTGAAAACACCCGGTCAAGAATTTTTCATTATTGTGATTGGTGGTCATGAGGGAGGGAAATAGTGTTTCTTTGTTGTTAACAGCTAGTGCCAAAAAGACCCAGAAAAACCTCTATGAACATACACTTGCAGTGTTGGCAGTCTCCCCTGACTGGGGAGAAAACTCCCTCATGGCCAGTGACTGTGTCCTGGTTATGACACTCATTCACAGACGTCCCGGTTGAGACCAAATGCTTGAATCTGAATGTTTTCTATTGGAACTAAGGGCTTGCTCATGCAGATAATGCTAGGAAAATTTTTTCTTCATCTTCCTTGGACTCATATAATTTTGCCCTTAGACTCTAATCTGGCATGTCTGAGGCAAAAGCAGCCAACAGCACCCTGGGGTGTATTTGGCAAAGCACTGCCAGCAGGTCAAGGGTGGTGATCCTTCCCCTATGCTCAGCACTGGTGAGACTCATCTGGAGTGCTGGTTCCAGGGCTGACGCCCTCAAAACAAGAGAGACAGGGACTCACTGGAGTGAAGGGCAACAAAGATGAATAAAGGTTTGAGCTTCTTTCATATGAGGTGAGGCTGAGAGAGCTGGGACTGTTTAGCCTGCAGAAGAGAAGGCTCACAGTGGGGGATTTAATCCAGCTGTATAAATACCTGTCAGGGAATGTGTAAAGAAGATGAAAACATTCTCTTCTCAATAATGACAGGATGTTAGGTAATGGGCAGAAACCAAAACAGGAGTTTCCAGGTTAACTTAAGAAAAAAAAAGAAAATACTGTGAGGATGGTCAAATCAGGAAACAGGCTGTCAAGAGAGGTTGTGGCATCTCCATTTACTGGAAGTCTTCAAACCCTGGCTGGACAAGACCTGGAGCAACCTTCTCTTAACATAGGGATTGGATTAGATTATTTCCAGAGATGCCTTCCTGCTGTGACTGTTCTGTGTTTTTTTGTGATATCTGATCTGATCACAAAAATCACTGTTTATATAGTCAGTCATTCTGTAGCCTAATTAATTTTAATTTAAATATACAAATGGAACAGCTCTAATAAGAGAAAGTAAGAAACTGAAAGCTTTCTTGCTATCTCAAGAAAATTTCATAAGCATCTCCCAGGAGTTCCTGAGTAGTGTGTTTGAGTGAGGAGGAAAAGTGGATAGTAGAAAGAAAAAGATTAAGTAAGGAAAAGGGACCACAGAGAATAAAAATAATTATATATTTTAAATCTATTTTTAGTGGTGGAAACTGATGCAGAGATTGTAAAGTGAAAGCTAGAAGTAGCAATGAAAGTAGTGCAAGTATTTTTCTGAGTACCATAAATTAAAACTGGGGTTTCTTATGCACAGAATTGAAATCTGCAGCCTTTGGCCTCCAAGTGTTTTTCCTCTTAATCCATTACTCTTATACCTAAAATAAAGATTTCCTCATACTACTGAACTATGTTAAGATTAATGGGATGCTATAGAAGGCACAAAGATAAGAACATTGTTTGTTCAAATAGTAAATAATGTCCAATTCTACAAAAATTGGTAAATATAATAAAATCAGTGAGACTTCTTATGCACATAGATATTAATGTATATTTGTATTTGAAGTGTTATGTCCTAAAAGACATGCATATAAGTAACCCTTTCAAATGCATCCTCAGGATCAAGTCTGAATTTAAATTCAATGTTAAATAACATAGTATATTCTCACTTGGTTGACTTATATTTTTCCTCATTCAAAGTTTATTGTGCACAACAGAAGCATGGTCCTGTTTTCACTTGCAGATCAGCATTGAAACCCTACCAGCTTTAAACACTTTTCAAACACAAACTAGATGGGAAAATATTTTGTAGCATTGTGACATTGTCTTGGATTAGGATTATTATGGAAAATAGCATGGAAAATCACAAATAGAAATGGGATAGAATAGATAAAATGGCTTGCCATTATTCTTGAATAGGCTTCAATTGCTACTTTTTCTGCTGACCTTTTAATTTCTCTAGGATGCTGCATCCCTGTTTCTGTAGGCTTTTCTAAAACAGGATCCTACATTCAAAGAGGTGGCTGGATGGACTCTCTTACTGTCTTACTAAGCATATACCATGTCTCACTGTGGCCCATCAACTTGAAATGCTAAGAATGAGATTGAGTGGTTACCAAAACTTTGAAGACTTCTGCCATTTGATCCTTCTGTGATCATAAGTATTTACTGGTTCAGTCTAATCTGCCAACTTCTTCCATTTGCTTTGTATTCTTTATAGCAGATTTATTTGAAGAGATGGATAATCAATAAATACAGTTTGCAAAAAAACCAGTGGTAGCTTTTAATATATTCTTCCAATTAGCTTGAAAGGGTATCTGTGCCTTTTGCAATTATACCTCATACCAGACTATTCAAAACACATGGCAGAAGTGCACATAATATTTTGTTCGTGAGATCAGATGTATATTGTCCCAAGGGAGGTAAGAAGAAAAAATGCTTATATTAACGTGTTAATATAAAAAGGATAAATTATATAGTGCATACCTGAGGAAAAGTATTCATTTTGTCTTAAGGCAGATATTGTCTTGCACAAGTAAGAAGAAAATGACTAAGGAATAAATTAAAATCACAAATGCTTTCACAAAACAATTAGAATTTGTTTCTGGAAATGTTTTTAGACTATATTGAGAAAAATAGTTCTCTTCTAAGAAATGCTGCAAACTTTTCCTAAGTACATTTTGTGTCATAAGTTTAGACTTTCTTTTATTCAAACACTGACAAGAAATTGAATCTCTTCTGTTAATACAAAGTTTCGTATTTATCCATCCCTTTGTGCCACATTTTTCATCTGAATAATTTCTTTTCATTGGATATAATTTCATTTTCCATGTTTTCTCTTGAGTGCCTTATTCAAGTTTAGTGATGGTCAGCACAGAAACTGTCATTTATCCCACATATGAAATGAGAGTTCTTGGTTTTGTTTTTTATTGTTTGGTTGGTTTTTATTAGAGTGATCAGTAGTACAGAAGTATTATCTCAGTCTGTTTGTAATGATTCCAGTGGGTTCATCACCTTTTATCACTGAAAATAAAAGCAACTTTCTGGAGGAGGTCCTTTGTCCTCCTTGTGTCCTTGGGCAGTGCTGTAATTATGTTAGGAGATTCTAAACTGATGTTCAGGATTTTTCTTTCAGATAAAATGCATGTTGTTTGGGAATTCTGGAAAGTCAGCTTTAAATGATGGTTACTTATCATAGTTCTGCTACATTTTGTTTCAGGGAAGTTAACTAGATTTGATCTTAATCTTCTCTGAAATTGTTAGCATAATAATTGCATTTTCAGAGGGTGAATATTGTACAAAAATATATAGCTACTTAAATGTGCATTAATAAACTTTCTAGGCTATATAATTTCTATTTTTGTATTGTCACTTCTCTGATTTTATGTATACTTTTCTCTGTGTGGGAATCATCTGATATAATGATATCTACCAAGTACCCTAAAATAGCAGTATTGAACTGCTTAGCATGAGATTGAATGACATTATTTAAAGCCTATGACACTGGAAATCAGACATAGGCTCACATAAATTCTATTATATATGTTCTTCTGTTATATGTAATATTTTTATTTATCTATTCTATTATCCTTCATATCTAATCTTATCTGGTTTTAGTATTCTACAGTTTCAGAGAACCAGTCCACCTTATGGGATATATATTTTCTTACAAATTACCTTGTCATCTGTGGCTTTTCTTAACAAGAAATTACAAGGATGTGTCCTGTAACACTGGTACAAGCAGCCTCAAGCTGCTGTTTATATCTGCATATCATTTGTTACATATTGAGTAAACTGGTTATAGAAATACAATAATCTCAGCTCTTCAGTGTTTTATTTTACTTTACTTCTTTTTAGAGGCCATGTAACCATTCTGTTGTGTACCTGCTGCCTGACTTTACTGGCATAATGTAGGTGGCAGGGTTGAAGAGTCAGCTTCTGATACCTTTTTGTAGGTATCAACAGTGTAAGTTTGAGGTAAGTGTTTAAGCTCCTGCTAAGATTGGCAGTCAGTGGAATCTAGAAAGCTATTCAGCTGGCCAAATGTAGTTATCCCATTGTCTTCAATTCACTAGCAATGCAACAGCAGCTTATGTTTGTACCTTCTCACACCATGGAGAAACGTTTCAGAACTTGAATTACTGCAGGTACTGCAGGTGGTTGTGCCACCCAGTTCAGTTTGGTTTCAATGCCTCTTCTTTCTAGTTCTGCACAATGGTAAGAAAGAAGCAGTTCCAGAGCACAACTGGGACCATTTGCCTTCTGGAGAAACATGTCTCTTCTCTGACTTAGAGAGCACCTGTGCATGCAAAAGGAAGATCTCTTTATTTTCAGTTATGTGAAAGGGACATGATGGTAATTTTCTTCAGACTTCCTCTCTCTTTTTCTCTTTGTTTTTACAGTCTCTTGTCACTTTTTATTTGATACTTTGGTCATTAAGACAGGGAGGAGTCCTTTAGGGTTATAATATGTTTTGGAAATTATTTATGCCGTTATTCTCAGCATGTGGTGTAGCAGTTTACCTTTAAGTGTGAGTGATTTGTGGTTTAGATATGCTAATCTGGGGATCTTTGTGATTTGAAGGTGGATTGAAGTGGCTGCACTAATACAACAGGTTTTTGAATTAGTCCTTTTGTGTGGAATAACTCTGCTGAATCAGAATTGTGCTGGAAGAGGCTTGAGGAATGGATGAGAACATCATTGTCCAGTTTTGCCTTGGTAAATTCGAAGCTTTTAGCTGACAAGGTTACTGCATCTAAACCAGAAGATAATATTTATGAGCAAATACAACAGCATAATAATTATGAACAAATATGTATATCATCTGGTTGTTTATGTTGTTTTTAATATGATACACTAAGTCACCAGAGATGTTGATATGTGAGTGAAAACATCTGGACTCTTGATTTAAAATAAATGGCTTCTATTCTGTACTGTCTAGATAGTTGAAAAGATAATGCAAAAACAAAAGAAACCATGAGCACTGAAAAGCATACATATTAATAAGTTCAGAAGATTAACATATTTTTTTTCTTTTACCTTTCTTTAAATATTTATTTCATGTTAGGGGTCTCCATAGCTTATAGAAGATTGATTGACAAATTTATATCAGTTGAAAAGATCTTCTATCAGGTTAACTGATTTTTTTCTTTTTTTATGAAATAACCGAATTAACCCTCAAAAGAGTCTATGAGACATTTTTTTTCAATGACAGAATTTTAATTTCTTCTATCTGAATCAGATATTATGGATTTTTAGGAGAACATTGCCAATGGAGCAAATATGAGAGTTAACTGAGCAGATTAAAGATATAAATTATATTATCTCCAGAAATACCATACATTTTCTACAATATTAAACCCGCTTAATTTTAATTTCTACCTCATGCTGCTGAGTTGGGCACAATTTTAATGACTGTTTTTCTGAAAATACATAATATATACATAATACATATGAATAGCAAGATGCACTTTTTACAGGACTAAGTATAAAAACCAAAAGATTGAGTCACTAAATTTTGGTTTTGAACTTCAAAGGTCTTTTACTTGGGAAAGCTTACAGTTGTTCTGCTATTTTTTTTTTTGTACTGTATATATTAAAGTGTATTTCACTGATCTACAAATGAAGTGGCAAACCCTTTCTTCCCATAAACTGGAAACCTGCTGGAAGCTGCCAGATCAAAGCTATGAAATAAACCTGTTCTCAGGTTACACCAATTATATACACAACAATACATTAACCTCAACAGATCACCTCTTCAGTTTAACTGTGGTACTGTAATTCCATATCTGCCGAGTAAGAGTTACAACAGTGTTTAAATCCCAGCTTGTTGATTTGCATTAAAAAATAAAATTAGCCATTTTATTTTAGCCTTCAATTTGTGGGACATGGAGGGTTAGCACCATCTGAAGAATAGCACCAAGAAATGTTATTTCTGCAATGGGAGCTATTACATGACACCTTGTTATTTTATTATCTTGTGTTTCCCGTTAAGACATCTTACCAATATGTTTAATACCCAGGTGCTCCTGGGCTGCATGCTGCCTCAAGTCAAAGCAGGGTGATTACCCAATTTTAATCCAGCTCTGTGATCATGGCATGAAAGAAGAAATGCTGCATGTTGTCCTTAGAGCAAACTTGCATCTGCAGTCACATTTCCACTGCTATGAATTCCTTGCAATAAACCTAATCCTGGGAGACTCAAGTCCTGTAGGTATCAAAAAGAATTTTACAGATCGTCAACACCTATTCCATCTGGTTCAGTATAGGAACTATGAACCAGGTGCTGGGGTGAGATAGACGAAAGGGAGAGAAATCTATTTTGGTTTGGGGGTGTTTTATTTTTTTGTAATAATTAATTTATTTCATTTTTGAGGCTGCTTTACCTAATTTGATTTTTCTTTTTTTTTTTTCCTGAACATTTTCTAAGATTTTTACAACACCGTACTGAAGGTTGATGTTTTCCATACCAGACTGGGGCAGAAAATAAGCAAATCTGATTCATATTAGTATATTTTAAGTTTAAAAATATTCTTTATTCACACTTTCTTTGTTATGATATTTCTTTTTCATTTTTATATAATTTTCACTGTCTGTCTAAATAATTGGGAACAAATAGAGACAGGAGAAACCTTACAGAAATAGAAAAAAAGTATTTTATTAGTTTGGTTAAAAAACTTTGTAGAAATCTGTCTTTATTAACATGCTTTTTTGCTGATGATTTGCCTGTTTTCATTACGACTTATAACACTCTAAATTAATTTAACATGAAAAGATAAAAATGTTGCTTTTGAAATGTTTCTCATTAAATTATGAAAAAAAAGATTGTAATAAATAATAGAAAAGAATGCCTCTGGTAGAAGCTTCTGTTTGCTCAATTATTGCTATACCAGGAGTGAATTATTGCAGAGCTAACTCAGAGGCAATATTACTGCCATTACATTACATAAAATAGATGAGCTCAAAACTTCAAAAAACATCAGAAAAAGAAAGCACAGACTGGTTCCTTTGAAAGTTAAATCTCTATTTATATTTCTGTGAGAGGCTTGGGCAAGACAGTGAAAAGCAAGTGTGGTTAATTTCATTGATACCCAATATGCACCAGCTAGAGATATTGGCAATTTGAAGTCATAATATAATACATGTATGGTGCAGGATAACTATAAGCACAGTGGAGTATTTTACTTTGAATCTATAAGGTGTCTGTGTTGGTAGAAAAGAATTCTCTAAGTTACCTGAGGGATACTGATATTATTGTCAGTCTTAGTAAAATATCCATCAGTTTGCGTTACCAGACGAGAGCATCTTTTGTTGCATTTTGGTCTTTTTTTTTTTGTACTTTCATCCTCATATGGCCAGGACAGGATATTTTCTATCTAGCTCTTTGTTGCCTGGGGTGCTAACAACATTCCTTCTGCTTCAGGTGATATCTCAGTTCCAACCCTTTGCAATCATCTGATTTAACTTCAAGCCTGGATTTTTCCAACTTTATTCCTCTATGCTCTGATTAGACCTTAAATTAATTTAAAGAGATGTTATACCATACAAGGTGAGCGTTATAGGCAGGAACTGGCCCTGAAATTACTTATGTATTGTCTGTCTTACCCATCAAGAATAAAATGATAGAACAGAAAATATTTAATACCATTAACAGTCAGATATCTTGGAAATATACACAACATTGCTTAATCTCTGTAATGGTAATGACTCCTTTGATAATAAATTTTACTTAAGAGATAATCTATAAAAA